>JAOXYB010041327.1:0-12976 GCA_028565635.1 Phoronis ovalis | reverse complement strand
TATTATCTTTCGTCACCCGATGATTTATGATTTGTTTCTTTCACATATTTTCTGCTGCATACTTTGCTTACTATCATGGACTGTAACGTGATCTCGGAGCATCTAATTTCTAAAATGCTCACTAGGTGGACTGTAGTCACTCTCTGTGTAAAATATGTTCGCTAGATGCAACTGTTCAGTAATGCTTTATCTAGTTTGGTTATTGTGTGCATGGCTGGATGCAAAACAATGACGCACGTATCCTGGAGGGTCGTTATGTTTATTTACAGAATAATTACGAAGCCTTATGAAACCCAAGTAAACGAACCATAAATTCTAAGGATAATTGCTATTATAACAATATTAAGTACTTGAAATCTGAAGAGTAAATTTATTTGCACTATTTAAAAAAAATGTACATTTTTAATGGAATTTTGAGCATATATGATATAAATAATGCAATATTTTCGAATTGTTGGGTAATACCATTGGCCCGACTTAGAGCCCAGGAGGTTTTCATTGCAACAGTCCAAATATTAAATCCATCCGTTAGTGTTCCGTACCTTCTCAACTAACGTCTGGGCTTAACTATAGTCACTTTTCGTTTATTATTTCGAAAAGCAGAATACCGATAATTGTTTGCTTTTTCTTGTGATACCATTTTCGGTTGTGTACCAATGACAAACAGTAAAGATAGAAGTTATTTTGTTTCATATTATTTATGTCTATGCCCACTTGTATTACGTACTGTATCGCCTATGTATGACATATTTTTTACTCGGCTCATTACTGATTGCATTTGTATTGCGTATTGGTAGTGATCCGCGTTGGGATTAGTGTGCAGAACGTAATTTATGCTATATTTTTAAGGTTTGTATCTGACAAGATGATTTTTGACAATAAAATAATATTGAAGAGATATATAAATGATCTTCTAAAATGTTGACAACACGACAACACGACATTCTATATTAACATTGTCATTTCATACTGAATTGTCGAGTTGTTTTTTACAAGTCGACAACACGACAGTAGCTCAGGGCCACCATAGTGTAGAGAGCGAATCACCTATTATGATATGATACACTTTGAATTACTTCAATGAAGATATGCTTGAAGAAAGTGTTTGAATAATAAAAGCTGCATGGTAGCTAGTATTATGATATATTGAAACAGATATACCGTATGCAGTTTTCACGTGTAACATGCTGCTTTTTGATAACGATGCTTATAGGATGCATTCTAATAGAATAAAAAAAAAGTAATGAGCCTTTCGTTATACACAAAGTTACAAATACATTATTGCTACTCCCAGTTCTTACTACTTACATGAACCTAGGTTCCTGTGAAAAAAAATAGTGTGTTGTTGCACATATACCTGGCAATGTTTAATTACATTACCGACAAAAATCCCGATAAGAAGTCATCATCAACTGTGGAGCGACGAATTTGTATTTCGTGTAAAAGAGCATGTAAAAATAATTTGCACTCCAATTGTCATTTACTTCGTACTCATAAAATAGATTAATCTGATTACAGATTATCTGTAATTTTATGTTTCCCTCATGGTGTTAATTTTAAGGTGGGTCCCTCATAATTATTCTCATCTTATCATTAAGTTAATCGGCAAACGTCACGAAAATCAATATAATCTCATGCTATCATTGAGGTTTACTACGGAAATGAAATAAAGCTGTCATGTACTAATACCAGGTCTATAATACTTCTAATCCGTGAATTTCAGTTCCCTCCAACTGAACCTTAGTGCTAATCGCCAGAACCCAATTTCGGCACCACTCTACCCTTGACCATCCATGCGAACAGAGCGAGCATCGCACGAACATATTCTTATATGTAAGTGTTCAATATTCTTATGGACATTGTTCGTATCCAGGCAATTACGGTATCGAGTGACAGGATGACGGAGTAAGTACCACACGAGGGTGCTATATAAAGTTCCAATACTTTCATGTGCGGCGAGCTGGTGTTCGCGTGTGTGGGGAACATGGTACCCAAATGTTTAATGTGCAAATTATAGTGTGAATGTAGGATATATAAATGCATTTCAAAACATTCTAAACAAGGTGTACAATGTGCAATACCTGCAATACCATGTAATCAGATGAGTGGTTTAACTTGACGCTAACAATTATTGTTTATTCTTCAGTAAAATTGTAAACACTGATCGATGACCTGACGATTTATACAATATACAGGAAGACGGATATAAACTAACATAATATTTATTACATCATTCCAATTCGAGATTCTTCAATTTTAGATTATTATGCATTTTAAAATATCTAATCCCGCTTTACACAGTAACCATATATTGACATGTTCAAGTTAAATCGAGATCCAGACAAAGAAAGATGGCTGTTTTTCTAAACCGTACTGTACATGTTGCCATATTGTCTAAATACACATTTCAGCAGATTGTATTACTGACTATTATAAAGCTGATAATTATTTCATCTTATTTTTTCCCCCCTGGATCTGATAGTTTAGTAACTCCCTGTGCTAATTAATTACCCTTCTTCATCACCATGGGACAGTGTTGTGCATATACGAAACGAACCTATACTGCTAATTTCAGCCATAGACCTAGTATCAATTCGCAATACAGATTTATACCTAATTTTAAATTAGCTTATGATTTTAGGTTATGATCAAAAATTTGTACAAATTAAATTTCATATTAAAATTCTTTTTGTTTGCGATTTTTTTATGAAGCTAATACGACTGATATATAGAATACATACAGATGTAAACAATTACGGCAATATGTTTTAACTAATGGACAACTGTGATGCAGGCAGAATAAATTATATTACATCCTGTTTGCGCAACATTTTTTTTTTCAGTGTCTAGATAATCTTGTAATAATTATCATTATCTTCTATGTTGTATATGTACAATGCAGGTATATAAATGTAAGTTACTTAATTCTGTCAACTAACACAGACAGCGAAATGGTATAGTACTGTATCCTTATCGAAGCGATTGCTTTTGTAACCTGCTTGGTTCATTGCAGTATTGAGTGACCAATGTGCCTGACATTATCACGCCTTTATTTGCATTTAGGTACTTCAGATTATTCTTCAGGAAAGTTATGAAAAAGTGTTAAGCTAACTTTTTATCTTATCTCATTTTTTATCTTAAGCAGTTTAGATTAATTGCTGTCAGTTTCCAAGAGCTGGTGGTATTTTATATCGTGGACCAATTAGAATTTAAGGACTCTAGATATAAACAAACACTGTTATTTGACTATAACTTCCTCTGTTAATTTTCATAATCAAAATGAAGAAATAGACATGTAAAAGTATACGTTTTTGCAAAAATTATACTCTAATGTTGATGAATCGAATCCAAAGGTAAAATGTTGAAAATAATTCTGGTAAGCGTGCATTATGGGAAAAATGTGTTTTTCGAATTTTAATCTTTAAAAAACGTAAGTTAGAAACCAGTGCACATATAAAGCTAAAACTTGGCAAAAATTATCCTTATATTTGGTATCTCAAATGTTTTAAGTTTCGCTTGGGTTAAAAGTTATGAATTTTCAAATCTATAAGGTCAGCATTTTACTAATTTTGATCTGATCCTTAAATTAAAAAAAAATAACAAAGAAAATTTGAAACAAATTATAGCTCATTTATGCAAAATTTTAAGTTTGTATGTTAGGGATTTTTTTTGAAAATCAAAATTTGAAAAACTCAATTTATTCCCAAAATAACCGAATTCAAACTATTTAACCTCATGATTTGTAAAGCTAAGAGTAATTTTTTAAAAATGTATACTTTCATCTGTGTATCTCTTCATTTTAGTTACTAAAACATAAGTTGAAATGTATATACACCTCTTTGGTCAAGAGACTTTAAAAAGAGACAGGAAACTGTATCTGTACTCGTGATAATTATTAATGCACGACAGAAGCAGTGCATTAATGATTAATGCATTAGAATTATTGCCACATAAAGCAATAAATATTGGAGTTCAGAACCCTCCCATTTAATAACTGTAAATAGCTATAGCATACTTATTAAAAGTACGCATTAGGAAAGTATAACATGCAAAAACATTATTGTACTGTGCATTATGTTTAAGCTTAAAAACTATAGTACGACATGAAATTTACGGTATTTGGGCAGACACACAGAATACAACGCAAATAGTTTTAATTTGTCACCCAAAACAGCATAATTTACTAGCTTGAAAAAATATTTACATATAGCACATAATATTATATAAATTCAGTGTTTATATACGTTTTTGCAACTAAAATTACACATCTTTTCCTACGTATAATGATAAAAAAAATTAATCACACATTTGACAATTTTAATCAATACATTAATTTTAGTTTTAACCATAAATAAAAGTAGCACTAACAGGATAAAAACTAATACTGTAGTATCAAAAAAAAATCATTTTAGACTTGCAAAATCTATTTTGTTATAAGGTCAAGCTGACAAAATTGTAAAACTTTTACAAATGTCTCCTTTTATAGATGAAACTATGAAGATAATCAAACATTCGAAGGTTTTTCGTCAACAAACCACGTGCACGCGATATTTAATTCTCGGAATAGCTACAAGTATTATATTGTTAACAAGAGGAGCTCCGCATCCTGATGGTAAGTATCAAATCAAAAAAGCGGAACTCAAATATATGTTTTATAATCATCAAGTTTATCTTAATCAAAAGTATTTTGCAATTGACAAATTTGTTTTTCAGTATACAGTTGCATATGATTTTTTTTACTCTGCTGCTACACTGATAAATAAATAAATTTAGTGAGAAAGTTTTGTGACGTAAATTAGACTGTGTGGCTGGTTTACGTGCAATCTAAATAAATCCATCCGTTAGTGTTCGGTACCTTCTCAATTTTCGTTTATTATCTCGAAAAGCAGAAGAACGCTATAGATAACCCTATCTATACAAACTAGTACGGAAGTCTTGACACCAATCAAATTGCAGCTTACAATAATAGGCATAACAGTGGACAGTCTGAATAAATCCATCCGTACCTTCTCAACTAACGTCTGGGCTTAACCATTTGTTATATTCCATCAATTTAACAAGAGCGACATAATTATGTCATTAATCTTTTGCCAACCGATATAAGCCTTTCTCTCTGCGTGGTCCGTCGTCGCCTGCCGCGTCTATTCTGTCATTATGGTTCATTCTGAATAAGTATCGCCGGGGAGGTTGCTTTTTGCTTGGGAACTATAGTATAGATAAACTCTGGCAGCTCAGCATGTGTGTGATCAACCCCTACCTGCTTAGTCCACTGTTATACCTATCATTGTAAGCTGCAATTTGATTGGTGTCAAGACTTTCGTGACACTACCTAGAAATAAAGGGATTACATGAGAAGGTACGGAACACTAACGGATGGATTTATTCAGACGGAATAGTGGACTAAGCGGGTAGGGAGTCGGTCACACGCATTCTGCTTTGCCATGCAGTGTTTATTTATAGTCAATTGTATAGTCCCCTCTCGGGGGGAGCAGTCAATATGCAACTGGGTACCCATATTCCAACATGGCTTTTCAAAGAAGCCCTAACGAAGTGAAATTCTGCCAAAAATACACCCCTAAGGAAGTGATTTTTGTAAAAAATACACCCCTAAGGAAGTGACTTTTGGGGAAAAAAACACCCCTAAAGAAATGTCACACCTCCAAAAAAAACACCCCTTTTCGTGATTTTAGCCACCGGCGGTTCGAAAAACATACCGTTCACGCGAAATTTTAATTGTTGGCACATGCGTACCCATTTTCATATTGACTGCCCCCCTCGGGAGTCCGCTAAGCTCCCTATCATGTTAGAATAGACGTGCTAGGAGACGATGGATCACACAGCGGAAAAGGCTTATCTCGGTTGGCAAGAGTTTAAGGACGTAATTATTTCGCTCTTGTTAAGTTGAAGGAATATAAAAAAAATTGACTTTGGTTAAGCCCAGACGTTAGTTGAGAAGGTGCAAAACACTGTCGGATGGATTTATTCAGACTGTTGGTTTTGCAATTTTCGTAGTGCGATTACTGTGAGATTTAGTGCTTGGCATGTCTCTGTACTGGCTAGGTAGAATCAGTTTGATTTTGGCCACGTTCAGTGCACTGTCAGTATCCACAAGTCAAACATAATCCTTAAAGACGTGTTATAATGAAATAATGTTGAGCATGATTTACAGTTACGTTATAGATACTTACATACGTTTTCAGCGTACAGTATATGGCAACAGCTCCTTTTCATTGTTTGACACAGAAAATTATTTATTATTTGGGTTAAATTAGATACACGTGCATAATATACAGTAGGCAGTATATGACATAAGGATACAATTGATTTTCCCATTCGCCGCAGTAGTAACGTATTTCTACTAGTAAATAGACTAACTCTTTACCGAAATTCTGTTCAGTCACAAATAAAGATAACCAAGTCTCATGCCTAATACCGATTTTTCGTGCAGTCTTAACCTATTAACTTTTGCGTGAACTCTAACAATAAACGACTAAAGTCTGTTTCACTATTTTATGTCGCATGTGTTTGATCCCTTATCACAGGAAAAAAACACATCTCTAGTTTACTTTTATATATAGTACTAAAGCGAAAACAACAAAACAACCATTTTTAACTGGCGAAAGTTAGAATTTTTTAATGATTGTTTTTCTTTGTTGATTTTTTTTTTTAAACTTCATGTTGAACGTCCACCCGAAATCATGGCGACTGTGAGCCATCTGGCGTTCGGTTGTTTGGATGTGTATGAATCAATGTACCAGCCGTTTATGCTGAGGGGCGGTATCAAAACTTTTCTGATAGGGTGAGGTATATCACATGTGGTCATGCCAGATTCGGTTGTATTTTTAACGAACGAACCTTGTCAGATGCCGTCAGATCGGGCATGGGTACAAGTATATGCCAAGCTTTTTCTTCTCTTATTTGTATTAGATTTGTATATGATTTTATAACGAAATACATGTTTAAAGTGATTTTTGATAACCTAGTTCGCTCGTTGTAATTGTCAAGAGTTAGAGATTTTTAACATAAATGAAAAGATTAAAAACAATTAAAGTCAATTAATTATCAGTAATGTATACAATTTAATACTATCAGCATAACATTAAGTTATTTTTGGTGAGTATTGAAACCGTCACCATCATCAGCTTTGTCGTCTTCTCTGTCGTCGTCATCGTCAGAATCGTCCTCAATATTTGTAATAAATGATTCTATCAAATTCCTGTCCAATCTGTCAAACTGCCAGAAAGCATTTTCAATCTTGTATGCACTCTCCCAATCTTTCTGTCTTACGCGGTTTAGAGATTAGTTGCACAGTAATTGGACGTCTTTAAATTTGAAGGAAGTGTTATTTCTTGCTACATGTACGTAACCTTTTGCGCTTTGCCCATATCAATTCGATGGGGTTCAGTTCGTAATATCTGAGTGGTGAGTACATATAAACTTTGTGGCCATTTTTAGCAGCAATATTTTCGACTATTCTTTCAACGGTAATTGGAAACTTCTTTAGTCTTTCTAGCAAAACTTTCACCGTGTCTTTTTCCCCCTTACGAGTCCTGTAAAAATGTAAAAAAAAATATAAAGACTTATAAACTCATGTTTTTGTGACTAAAAAGATAGCTATCACATATGGATTTCGTGTAGAAACGGTGCGATCATATAATGCCAATATTAAGTACTATTTGTTAAATAGTTTTCTAAGTTTTATCTTTCAAAAAAAAACATGTTATTCGTCAGTTGTACCTACCTTTGGCATCATGAACTATTGTATCTTTTACAAATATTGTCTGAACTGTGCGTTTTGACACTTTAAGACCTGTTGCGGCTCTGTCCATAGGTTTATCAATTGATAACCAGTATTCTTCCTTTTTTTCTATTCTCATCCAAAATAATTATTAACATTGTGGATTGTCTGCGTCTCGGTTCGTGATTTTTTCTTCGGCATCTTGGAAATTGTCCCTTTCACATGTGTCAAAATTCACATCTCTCTCCAGGCAAGCAAATTAGGTTAAAGACGCCCTATTGATTTGTTCACAATGGGTTTGCGAATAAATGATTCATGAGTAGTAATAACTAATTTTTGTTAGTTACTCGCACCATTCATATGCTTATTAAGCTGTTGAAGGGAATAGCACGAGTCCAAATGAACTGAACATAGGTGGCGCACTGTCGCCATGATTTCGGTGGGATGTCTAATATGAGGTATTGATAAAACATTTTTCAACAAAAAACTTATCACTGGATAATTCTAATTTTCGCGATTTAAAAATGGATGGTCTGTTGTTTTCACTTTAATATTACAAACATGAAATACAGTTTTTTTCCCGGTGATATGGGATCCAACACCTGCGACATAAAATAGTGAAACAGACTTTAGACACTTGGTGGAATTAGTGAGAAATACACAGGAAACTGGGCGAGTTGCCATGCTTCGATATAATCCCCTCAATAAAATTAAAACATGACATTTTCAAATTGTGATTTCTCTCACTTTGTGCGAAATGAGAGCCACTTTTAAATAGATGTGTCCTTATAGCTGCCCAGACGCAAAAAGAAAAAGAAATGCTCATTAACTCGCATGCCAGAACTATATTGGGCATTTGCAGTTGTAACCATGGCTGCAGTTGGCTACCCAAGGTCATATAAGTGGGACTGTTTCATAGCATGGCAATGCCTTTGTAATACACTCTCTTTTTGTATAATATTTGCAGCGAAAACAGGTGTGGGAGCGGAATGTTTCAATGATACAAACTGTAATACAATTTCAAATGGACTGTGTAGCCAACGACTAAAAAGCTGCATTTGCCAGGAAGGCTTCTACTCCGAAGCATATGGTTCGAACAACTGCATTAAGAGTAAGATGTAGTATATAGCTGGGTATATAGTTGTTGCTTTTTAATAAAAGCCCTTATTTTATGGACATATTTTGAGAGGCTTCTAATTAAGGATTTATAAGAATGTTGTTTTTACAATGACGAATAAACTATTAAGTCTTCAAAGTCCACAGTTTACATGCATGTAATATATTTTCAAAATAACCAAAAAATAAATGTCAGACTAGATCTAGCACTTCTTATTTAACCGGCATACATTTGTACTACAGTGAATATCAATGCCTTAAAAATAACATATAACCTGGAAAAAACAACCTTATACTGATTTTGTTATTGAGTCTCATTTCATCGTTCTTTAATTTTCATTGTATAAATAACATTGCTATATACTTTATAAAACATACATATATCTAAAGCCCCTTTTTATAAAGCACTTTAATGCACATACATGTTATGTAACTTCTAACCCGTATGTTCACCTGTAAAATTTGTTCTGTATTTCTATTATTTAGAAACAGTTTTAGGGACATTTTGCGCAAACGATACAGATTGCGAGGTTTCTGGATCAACGTTTGTTTGGAAGTGCTATTCAGATCTATATGGATTCAAAAAGTGTCGATGTGGAAAGGTTGGATATTACGGTGTGGAAGGAACTACCAACTGTCAACCAAGTAAGCTCCTAGTTACACAGTAGCGTTTGCGACAAATAATTAACAAATAATTAAAATGCAAATGCCTAACGCCAATGCTTCTCCTGTAAAGAGGAACTAAAATATCATGAATTAATATGAGGTTCTTCGATATACCGTGTAATCTACGCAGCCAAGTAGTGTTTTTTCAAAGCCTTATTGTTAGGAAATTGAGTTGTTATTGGCATTGTGTTAGAGTAATAACTCATTACGTTTAATAGGGAATAATTTGTCTACGATAAAAACTTAATTAATTATTTCAGAGCCTTCAAAAATTGGTATGACTTGTACAACTAACTCCATTTGTGAACAGGAATTTGGCAAAGACAGAAGTGGTTGTCGCGGTAACAGATGTACATGTATTAACAATTTTTTCGGAAATGACGGAGAAGAAAGATGTAGAGCAACAAGTACGTATCTTTTAAAAAGTTAATAAGCAAGTCACTAGCTTGGATCTTAAAAAAAGAAAAAAATAGGTATAAATCTATCAGATACATATTAATGCAAGGAAAGACATATACTTATAAAAGCTACCATCACTGTGATATGACGTAATGGGACTGAACTAGTTCTGCAATTAGTGATTTGATAAATGTTAAAATGCAATTATTTCAATACTTAAAATTTTTCCGCATCATTTCTTTTTTAAATGTTGCATTTCAGCATACAATGGAATGAATGCAACGCATTCTGAGAAATAGTGGCAATTATTACAGTTAATAAACCACAAATACAATGAACAATAAAACAGTAATTTCAAAAACTTTTTTGGAAAGAGTTCAATATCTTTAAGCAGTTTAAAAGATGCCACAAATGTACGATTTTGTCAAATTATTGCCTAACTGTGAAACCCGGGGGTCCGACTCAAATCAGTGGCTGTTACCTATGTTTGTGAACAAAAATGCGTAAAAATGGAGATTTTAAAAGCGAAGCACGTTAACGCCCGTTATGCAATAAGGGTTGCATTTTTAAAATGTAGAAAAGGGTACCTTTATTACACAATGGAAACCAAGGTGAGTTCACTTACTACGGTTTAAAAAACACTCTCAACGCATATAGGATATAAAACAGTTTCTCACCGCACTTAGGGTATCAAAAATCTCTTTCAGCAAGTGAAAAGAGGTCAAATTTTAAAAATGGGAAAATGCGTTAAAGGGCTTTTTCAAAAACCCAATCACAAACATGGATTCCTTTGAGTCAGACTCCCGGGCTGGGAATGCATGTTTATTTACTTTAAATGTTGTCTACAAAGAATGACAGTGTAGCTATGTTTTTAAAAAGTTAAATTAAACAATTTTCATTAGAAGTCATTGCATCTACGGGCACTGACTGTTTAGGCCGAATATAGATCCGACAAATGTATTAATTGGCATTTGTTCATCTTTTCCTGTTTTTTTTTGCCTCTGGCCAGCCATGGGGACACTTCTGTATGAAAGTGGGTATACTTTCGCACAAAGTAAAATAATTAATGCGATTATTTGTCCTCTAAAGAATGACTCATTTTTCTTCGTATTTCCTGCTAATTCACCCTCCAATGTTCATCCTGGTACTTTTAATGGGTACAAAAAGGTTTACTGCTTAACTCTGCACGAAAACTCGGGAGTAGGCATCCATGAGGCAAGATTATCTTTATTTATGACTGAACACATTTTTATGCGAAGACTTGGGGTATTTACTAGAAGATAAAACGTTACTATTGAGGTGGATGGGAAAATCAATTGACTGTATGCTTATGGTAATTTTTTTACAGGAGTACAGAGAGTTATATAGCTTCTGTAGCCGTCGAATTCATAACATTAGATTGCAATATATATTTCTTATTTGATTTACAGGTGGTATAGGAACGATTTGCGTAGTAATGTCTGGAAGGATTGTTTCTGGACTCTGTGAAGGCAAAGTAAACAACACATTTTGCAAAACTACCTCTGGCAGCGCTGTTTTGTTAGCAGGCGAATGCAGATGCAAAGAGGATTATTTTGGTTTTCAGAACACGAGAAAGTGCGAGAAAAGTAAGTACTATGTAAGTACTATAAGTACTACTTCACTCGTAGCATAAAAAAGAAACAAGTTATTTTATAGAGTGCTCCTTATTTTTTGTAATATTATTGCTGATTTTGTGAATTACCGTTAATCATTTCCATAAAAAACAGTCGGTTACCATGTCCGTTATATTATGTTGCTTTCCAGAATTAGTAATTGGAACAACGTGTACGTCAGATTATAGTTGTAAGGTTGAAAATTCTGTCTGTGACAAAATAGATGCCACGTGTCAGTGTATTACTGGTTTCTTTGGAGAACTTGGAGGAAATGTCTGTAACGATAGTAAGTGAACAAACATTAGCTCAGTCAGTATACATGCTTATTTTTTTTAATGTCCATCAGAAGTAGAATTTTTAATTAAAAGCGGTAACTGCTTAATGTTACCGGTACACACACTATAGACTGCAGCATACCTGTCAAGTCTTCCACATTTAGACTATTACCTCCCGCTCCGCCGCTTTGTGGTTAATTTCTCCCGCAAATTTAAAATTGAAAAATAAAATAAAGAAAAATGGGCATTCCGATCACTGGTGCAGTCCGATCAGTGTTATTTCTTTTAAGTTTGAATCGAAGCAATAAACATATTATTTAACTGGTATTTATTTATTCCTTTGACAGTAACTCTTGGAAAGCAATTCTCGGATCTCCGGCAATTCTTAACTTTTTCTTAGCAAATGTTGATGATAAAAAATTAATAATTTTTACAGTCAAAAGTTACATCAAATTGTGCTCAGATAGGCACTAGAAACAGCATGAAAAAATCAAACATTTTCCGAGGAAGGCCCCTCGGACCCCCCTGCCCGAGCAATCCCCTCCCGCATCCATCCTTGCGCGTGACCTGCAGCCGCACCAGCCGCCAAAGGCGGTTATTGCTCCGCATCAGAGAGCTAGAAAAATATTTCTGCATTCTAAAAATTCTTCCAACTTGACAGCCGCGCTGCAGTGTTCTTACGATTTTACACCTTTCGTAGTTCTAGCACATGAAAACATTTATTTTCATATTTTATACAATACAAATGCACAAAGTCTTCATCTATGTTCACTAATACGTATTTCACATGCCCTTGGCAGCTAAATTCATTGGACTCTCATGCCAGAATTCAACAATTTGTGGAAGCATTAATTCATATTCAGTCTGCGGTGAAAAGAAAAAATGCGTTTGTGCACCTGGTTATTATGGCGAAGAAGGACAAAACAATTGCAGGAAAGGTAAAGCTAAACTATAAATCTCCACATTTTATCAAATCAAGGCGGCAATATATTTACTAACTGCTAATTTTGTCAAACTGGGAGTGATGCACTTAGAAAGAGGATGCGATTAGGGGCCGTCCATTAATTATGTCAACAAAATAGGGGGGGGGGGGGAGGGGATGTGGAGAAATAGGAAAATTGTTAACAAGGGGGAGGGGGGGGGGGGTA
>JAOXYB010041316.1:0-12977 GCA_028565635.1 Phoronis ovalis | reverse complement strand
TTAGTCATATTTTCAATAATTTTGCCTCTGGTATATCAAAGTACAGGATTAATTCACCTAGTGAGATAGTTTTTTTTAAATTGTAACTTTTTTTTGACCAGTAAAGCATATTTAAATATTTATTATTATTTAGAGGTTAACCAATCATTGTAGCTGTTATAGGTCACATGTCAAGTGATCTTATCCAATCGGAATATAACATATTCAATAAGGGAGTTGTGCCAAGTAAGGTAACAGCCGAAACATCAATGCTTCGGTTTGCCCGGTAAATTGGTACTTTTTCTCGGAGTTTCAAAAATTCTCGACGGATTTTTCAGATTAACATATGTATGTACTGTTACAGAAATTTCATAAAATTTACAAAAAACATCATGAAAACTCAGATTTACACAAATACTGTGAGTATTTATTTTAAGTATAAACTAATTGCAGGATTATGTTAAGATTATAATTAGATATCATGCTGTTTCCGCTCCAGGGGTCGAACTATAAGCATTTCACAATCACTGATTTGTCATGTTTTCTAATGATGTAATTACGTTGACATATCTTTATTCCGATGGCCCTCTGGTCCGAAGGCTTGCTGGTCCGACAGCTCTCTAGTCCAAAGGCTCTCTGGTCGAAAACTCTAGTCCGAAGGCGCACTGGTCACAGTTTTTTTAGTCCAAAGGCTCGCTGGACCGACATGAAAATTTTAAAAAAACAAACTAGCAGTGTAGTCTTGATCCTGTAAGCGAATATACACCCCCTAAGTCGCTGCAAGTGTACAACTATGCCACCTGGGGAGAAATACTGGATTTAAATAATAATGTTAACATTTCTTCACACAGAGTGTTACAATGGCTACTATAATAAATATGGATATTTTTTAAATGATTTTCCAAATATTGAACCATTATTACTGTGTGCGTTTACAGTGTACATCCAAGGTGTATATATATATATATATAGTTAGATGTATCTTCGTGATCGATAGATGGATCATTGTGTCTAGTAGTTTTTTTTTCAAGTCTGGTAAACTGTCAGGCAGGCCTTTCATCACACACACGAGAACATTATATATGCAAGCAATTTTATATGCAACCTAAAACACTTCAAAAATCTTTCAGTTTTAAAACTTTGCTGTAGTTTTTGAATAATACCACAACTGTTAACCCTATATTAACATTTTTTCAAATGTATGTGGATTGTTGAGTTTCTTAACAGCTTTACGTTGATTAATTCTAGTTAGTACATTCATCGTGTAGTTTTGGTTTCACATTCTCCATTAAACATTCTATGATGTGTACCCATTATGCAAAATTAGTTTTTCTCAGTTGTTGTGTTTATATTTATAGCATTTTCATCAGCTTGTTGACAGCAAAGTATGAAAAATTTTAATGAAAACTGTCTAGTAAACATGAAATAATTTATTGAAAACTTGCAAACATTAACTAATTCTATCACTAGTAATGTTTAAACAAATTTTTCTTAAGTTTATAGTTTCAAGGATTATTAACGACTTTTAGTTTTTGGATATCATTGCATATTCAAAATTAGAGTGAAACTACTTTTTATCTAACAATTTAAGTTCTTTGTAAAGCCACATTATAAGACATGATTGTTAATGTGAAAAATTTTGTTTATCAATTAAATACACCTAAAATGCAAATCGTTGTTTGGCTATGTTTTTTTACAGTTAGAAGCGGGTAGCTAAACTTCGAGTACTATACAAAGTCAGTAAATATCTCATGGTGGGAATAAGTTGTTTTCATGATGTGACATAAATATTTTTCCCATGGAAGATAGTTTGAAAATATCTGAGAGTATTAAGCTGGCTTTATTGTCATGTTTATACAATGAATTGAATGGAACAGTATTAATGTCCAGTATTTCATGTTTATAACGATGATGATGATCATGATGATGAATATAATTAAAATTATGAGGAAAGGGGTTTTCTTGCTCACACCATAAAAGTTGGAATAATTTTTTGTCAGCGTGAGTGATAACTAACAAATTTTAGAATGTGAACGTTTTTGTTTAGCAAAACACCGTAATAATTCTCTGGAATAGTGATACGTGTAATTAAAAACAAGATGGGGCGCTGAGTCAGAACTAAAAAGCACTAATGACACTCCTTAATATAGGCGTTATTTATCACTTATTTACTTTGTATTTTGGACCTGCGAGCTTTCAAACCAAAGAGCCTTCAGACCAGTGAGTTTTTGAAGCAGTGATCCTTTGAACCAGAGAACCCAAATTGCGTTAAAAACTACAAAAAAGTTTTTAGGTCTGTAAAAAAGTTGTATAACTTGTTTATTATTCTGTTTTACTTATTTTTTCTTACAGAATTGAATATTTTAACACTTAATTAATACATTATTTAAATCTAATTACAATAAGAAAGTAGTAGTATCGAACCAGAGAGCCTTCGGAGAACTAGCGATCCCCATAATTACTTGCAAAAATGTTTTGTGACATCCAAAACTATATACGACAGTGCCCCACCTACATCCAGTTTATTTAGACTGAGGATAACAGTCATTTTTGTTTTGGGATAAATTCCAAATTTGAAGATCGCTTAATTTTTACATGATCAATGTATACACTAAAAAAGTCATGATAAGATATCATTTCATTGTGTTTGAAATGCTCAAAACATTGTTTCCTTTGTAAACTATTATACAAAAAGGGTTAATGATCATGTAAAATGCTAGCCAACTGTAACCCAAACCTCTCAGCTCCCTTTTGCACTAATAGTTGGCACAGCAGCTCATGGGTTAACATATTATATGATAGCTGTTCTGTTGTTTACTGCTCAATATTTCTCCAAACAGCTCAGTCATGTGTCCCATTGGTATGTACTAATTGCCATTTCATATGTTTTATAAGCTGGTTAGGAAACCGACAAAAATTAAAATGAACTGAATGTAGGAGGCGCATTAATTATCCTCCAGATAAACCTAAATACTAAAATGCTGTATTCACTGTTTTAATGTAGGAACTATGTGGTCCCGAAGTGAGTAAATGGTGCATTGAGATTATGACGCATGCTGATTGTGTATTGTCTAAAGATTCATCTGAAGAAGGAAGTGTAAATAATTTTGAAGAATTCATATTAAATACTTTACCACTGGACACATCTCAAAAACAAGCAGATTTCAAAGCTATGGCCTTCAATAACAACTTGCGTACTAATTATGAAAAACAATTTCAGTTCGAGCATTTCATGAAACTTGTTTGGAAAGTCCAAGCACAAAATGATTACGAGCCTTACAGTAATGACTATTTTCAGAAAGCAAAGAAAATACGAGATGATCAAGAAAAAAAGAAAAAGCTTATGGAGGAAAAAGAAATGGCAAACAACCTGGCACGTCACCAAAAGGAACAAGACGATGTTCGTCAAATTGCTAGTGCAAGAGCTAAAGAAATTATAAAACACTATTCTATTAATGCGATAAAAGCAAAATCTACCTTTCTTGTCTATACAGTATTGAATCATACCTGTAAGCATCTATCTCCGGAAGTATTGACCAATTTAAAACTTTTTCCTGTCGAAAAGGGATCAACAAATCTAGTTGAACAAATCGTAAGAAATAAATGTGAGGAAATGATAAAAGAAGAAGAAATTTATCTACATGAGCAGTATAAAAAGATTAAACCCAAAGCACAAAAGATTGCAGTTAGCAAAGCCAAGTGTAGGATGAGATATCACACTAAGCAAGAAATAGATGTTTACCTTGGACAACTTCCACGCCCATTTCCATCTAAATTGATTAATGAAATTGAGGAGCATGTTCAGGAAAGATTATCTGAGGATGCATTTGATTGCTTGTGCCGCTATCCTTCAAACAGTGATAAGAAGACAGCTCTTTTTTGCTTAGTTGAAGAAAGCTGCCATAAGGCTGCAAATGAAGAAATTGTAAGTCTTGTACAAATGCTGCCAACTGCTACGTCTAAGGCGGGTGAAGAAGCAGCTAGTATTGTAAGAAATTATTTAAACTCAAAAACTTTGCATGAAATTAAAGCAGAAAACTCCCAAAACTTTTGTACCAAACACAAATTTAAAAACAAAATTAAATCAAAAATGAAAAAATCCCACCTTAAATGCATTGAAAGAATGGACAAGAAGTTGTTGGAAGAAATATCAATGGAAGCATTTAGAAAAGTTGCTGAAACTGAAGTGTGCAAGATAAGCGAATATGGCTCAAAGTTAAAGATGAACTTTGGCGATATTGCTGCAGCTGTGGCAAAAACTCATGTAAGGAATTTAGAAGATAAGTACTCACTGAAACAAGAAGACCAAAATGCTTTGCTTGCAGTTGTTCGGAGTTTAGCTTACAAAGAACCGCACCATGATGATTTATATAAAGAGATGATTTCTAAAATTAAAAATGCATTCCCTTCATTGGATGAAGAGTGCTTTCGGCGGTATTTGTTTCCAACATCAAAACCAAAAAAATGTCCGTTTTATGAAATTGTACAAGTTTATGTTGCAAATGAAGCTCAATGCGTTGTTGATAGAATTTTAGATGATCAAAAAATAGCTGATGCAAAGTCAGAGGTTCAAAGAGCTGCACTGCGTAAAGCAGAAGAACAGTTTGGTAATATGTTGTATCAGGACATTGATACAAAATTTGAATCTACGTTAGGCAAGATTCACCAAAGTATATTTAATGAGTTAGATGCATCTGTAACAAAGCATCTGAACAGTTGCAATGAATCCCAGTTTAAAACAATCATTGAAGAGGAAAGCAGAAGAGTAGCTAACATGCAGAAAGAGCTTATTCAGAGACGATATATTCTAGCACAGGTAAAAGCAGGAAATAAAGCAGAGGCAGAGGCCAATAAATGGTTCCAAGATAAGAAATACAAGAGTGACATTGAGGAAGAGGAAAGGTGTGGCTTTAGAGAGATTTGTGATTATGTACAAAAAGCTACTAACTTTTACAAAGATGACTTGGAGCGTTATGATCCAGACTCTCATGTAGATATAGTTATTACCGCGTGTAAAGCCAAATGTAAGGAAACAATTTCCTATATTTCGTCAGAATATGAAAAGGGAAAGATCAAAGTTGATGAAATAGCAGGTATATATGCGAAAGAGCATTTCAGAAATAAGTCTAAAGAATATATCCAAGCTAACTCAGAACCAGATTCTAGTGCACCTGAGGAAATCTTAAAGCTCATTATAACATGGGCTGGAGACAAAAACATTTACGTAATCTTTGAGCAGTATCATAAAGATTGTACTGGTAATGTGTTTAAAAAAATTACAAAGAAAGCATGTCAAATTGCAGGTAAGGAAGAAATGAATGAGCTAAGTAAAGGATACAGTAAAGTCATTAGTGAAATCAATAAATGTGATCAGATACTGAAAGAAAAAGTCAAGGAAACATTAGTGTTGGAAAGTGAAACGGCTGGTGACAAAATTGATTTTTTTGAAAAGCCACCGCTTGGCAAAGTTGAAAGCATAGTAAATGAGTACTTAGTATTAAATTTATTGAAAGAAGAACAATGTAACTTTATCAAACGATATGATACTAGTCTTCAAGAAATTAAATTACGAGGTATATGTAAAGAAGTAGCACAGTCATTATTGAAAGATGAAATAAAGAAATATTTAACCGATAAACTTAAAGAAGAAGTTAAAAGCTACGCAATGAAAACGACAGTCAAAAAATTAGAAAAAGAGTTTAAGGAAGATTTTAAAACTACAATCAACACCTTAATGGGAAAAGGCTTTTATAAAAACTTGCGGAAAGAAGTAAAAAATGAATATACTGAAGATAACTTAAATGAATTAATTAGAGCAGAAGCAAAATCGGAGTATGAAATCAGAAAAAAACAAGGAAAAGAAGCTGAATGCTTCCCTTCTGATAGCAAAGTAATATGTGTTGCCCGTGGCATTTTAAACATATCTAAAGTAACTGTTGGAGATAAACTTCTCACTTGCAATCATAATGGAGCACTAATGTATGAAGAAGTATTCATGTTAGGCCATGCTGACCCTGCCTCACACAGGCAGTATACTGCAATATCCACAGATGATGGCTCAAATCTAAGTATGTCACCTGGCCATTTGATACATGTAGAACACATTGGAAACTTAAAGCCGGCCGAAGAGGTACAAGTAGGTGACCACATATTTAGTGCACGTACTAACTGTATAAGAAAGGTTAAAGTAACCAAAATATGCCAGAAGTGGAAGCAAGGTGCTTTCTGTCCTCATACAATTGGTGGTTCTATTATTGTTGATAATCTTGTATCTTCATGTTACACCACAGTCATCAACCCTACCTTGGCTCATTACCTGCTCTGGCCTGTGAAGCAGCTATACAGATTCTTGCCTGCTTCATGTTTTAATGCCATACTACCCTATGATAATGTATCTGGTATGCCAAGTGTTTTAATGTTGTTAAAAATAATTAGTGAAAGAAACAGTTAAAAATTAACGATATATGAGAACAGAATAGTGCAAAAGCATATATATTGCTAATATTTCTTAAAATAATAGAGAAATCCTAGAAAATGGTCAAAAAAACACAGAAACTATATTTGCCCTTTTGCAATATTTTTTGTGGCCAAATGTACAAATTGCCATAGTATTTGAAGTTTAATTAAACTGTTTTGTATAAGTGTGTTGCCGCAGTGACAGTTTTGAAACCACCTCTTGGTCATTTTGCATCAGATTCAAAAAAAAAATTGTAACTAGATCTAATACTGTATTTTTTTTAAATATTTTAGTGGCAAATTTACGATTTAGCTGAACAACTACTGGCTAGTAAGCAATCTTAAACTACTGTTCAAAGATAATGATAAAATGTGTAGTTACCTCTAAAGTATTTGGAAGTAAGGCTTTGTCTCATTAGCTAGTGGGCCAACTAAAAGTATTTGCCCAATGTATTGTATGCTAAATTTAGTGTTAAACCGTTAATATTGTTAACCAACATAATTAAAAATTTGGTTACTTATTACATATACGAGAGATTTTAGAGATTCAAATAAAGTTGGTTAATTATTAGATATGTGAGAGATTCTAGATATTCAGATATAAATAAAGTTGGTTACTTTAGATATTCAAGAAATTCAAATATAAAATAATGATTACTTATTATTCGAGAGATTAGAGATATATCTAAATATAAAGTAGATTATTTGTTAGATATTACTTGATACTTTTGAATAATTTTCGGTTTTGTGCATTTTAAAATTGCACATAATGTTCCGAAATAATTTTATCAGATTACAGAGAGGTCATTTTGATGAACTTTGACTAGACAAGAACTAAATGTTTTCCATAATTTGGTCAGTAAATTTGATAGTTATTTCCTCCTAAAAATGCCCTTTGCAAGAAATACCCAACAAGAAGTTCAAAAATTAAATAAACAATGCACCCACAATGCTCCCTAAGATGTTAGCAAATTAAATTAATGCACCGGGATTCTATTCAGAAAAACATGGTACTTTTTTTTAGCTTGATGAAAACTGAAAGAAGAAGGCAAGAAAGAAAATGTCTTTTAGAAACAGCTCTAATCATTAATTTTATTTCGATTGTTTTTTTTTGTTTTTTAAAATTTTTAATGTCAAAACTTCATAATTTTGTAGGTGGAGGAGTTTCTTACTTTTAGTTTTTGAAAATGAAATTTTTTAACCATCTTTTTTCCTAAAGTTGTTTTTATGGAATGATGTGGTCAAACTCAAATGAGTATCATATTTATTCTTGGTTTGCTTAATTTAGAGTACCGTAATTTCAAAAATTCACTGCTTTCAGTTTCATTGCAAAAAAGTGGTTGAAATATATGTCATTGAAAGCACGGTATTGTTTATCAACAGCGTAACACTGCTGAAATATAGTTGTCTTATTTATTTGCCTATAACTATAAGTAATCAAACGATTTATTTGAAATTTCGAGATAGAATGAGCAGTAAAAGTATAGTCTTGTTTTTCTATATTTCTCGTACAATTCTCATAGATCAACTCTTCATTTTGTAAAAAATAAAATGTATCAAATCCTGCCAAAATATAGTAAATATTCTTATTAGATTTTGCATGTAATTTTGTTTAATGCAAAATATAATAATTGTTACATCTTGCAACTTTATTACAGGTTTGGTTATATAAATCAGTGTAAAAGAAATGATTAGTTCATCCCTCACTACAAATTCAATTTGTAAGAACATGTACGACATCAAAAAAAAAACTGTTAAACTTATGATGTATAATGTCACACCTCAAATAACGTGCCTCGATCCAGCTGAATCTGTACAAGTAGCTTTGGGGAAAAAAATACATACAAAACCAATAGGCTTGCTGCCTTATAGCAAAAAAGAACACCCCGAAAAATTATTATAAAAGCTTTTCCCGACCACCAAAGAAATGTCTCCTCTCAAAAAATGTTTTTAATCTCTTGAATCTCTCGAATATCTAATAATTAACCAACTTTGCATTGATATATTATTTTATGGGACCGGGACTGAAATGGGAGGCGGCATTATCTATTTTTGTTACGTACGTCCTTTGTACATCTTTCAGTCTGAAATAAATCCACAATAAAACAGTAACTATTGTATAACAAATATTAGTTTAACTGTTCAGAATTAAGAAGTATCCCTGCAACTAAATTAATGGTTTGTGGTCTACATATATATAGCTTTATATAAAGCCATGTACACTATTTAAATATTAACCTTTCTTATTGTATTAAATACTATAAAAAATGTATAGTACCTACCAAACTTTGGAAACATTTTTAAACATTAGCTAGAAGATTGATACAAGCTTAGTTAGATGCTTGTTGTTTCTTTGTTGTCATCTATATTAGTGCCAATTATGTAAAGCTTTTCTTATATTGCCATATTACTAAAAGGATTATTAAAGAAAAAATATAGATAATTTAATGATTGTTAGAACAGACGTGGGAACTTTGAAATACTTTGTAAAGAAGATAAAAAATACAAACTCCACTTTGACATGTTTGATGAAGTATTTACAGAAAATGTATGGAGACGTTTGAACTGCATCAGTTATGTGGAGTGTCATGTGTGAGTTTCTCGTTCTGTAGCAGTGGCTATATGAAAGGTTTCCCAGCTTTATATTGTTGCTATGATGATATTACACTGTACAGAAAGGAAGCTGGAAGAAGGTTAGGAGAACCATGCTGGCCTTTATAAAGGTATATTTTGATACTGTGACATCACATTTTTCTATCAAAATGCAACTAAATATGACAGCGGATAATATTTTTTATTATCTTTTTAGCATAAATAAAATAGCCAATACTATATTGTTCTTGTTGTTGCTAGATATGTATTAAACACTGTATTGATGAGCATTTTTCTTGTTTTCTGATTTAAAAGTGCATGGTTTTGAAAATTGAAAAAACATGATTTCTAAATCTCACTTTTTAATGTTGGCATTCCTTCCAAGCTCTCAAATTGCATTGTTCTTTATGCCACCAGAAAGTTATAGTTGTATACCGTTATATAGATGGTTATAAGGCTGCCAGAAAAATTAGTTATAAGCAGAAGACATCTAACTGTAACCGGATATCATTTGTGGCTATCACTTAATTATAATTGATGCATGCTTTACTATTGCAATGGATCACAAATTCTATCATTATTCTATGTTACATGCAATGCAACTGTTAGTCTGCTCCTTGCAAATATACTATTTAATTTTTCTCCGGCAGTAATATATATATATATACATATATATTATTAGAAGTAGCAGTATGTAGTTAGTTTCTAAGTTATACACAGTTCATTATTTTTCTTCCAGTTTGTCTTGATTGATATCAAGCAATACATAATACTTCCAACACTCATCTTATCGTTTAGCTCAGAACCTAATTTTACAGTGCAAAACACAGTTTTTAGCTCATTTTCTCACCTTAATAATCTAGTTTGGTTAGGATCAACTGTGTTTGTGAGGACTGTTCAGGAGTTTGGTAGACTCGATATGAATTAATTAAGATAGAATTAAGGTTGCTAATGTTATAAGAATTACTTTAAATATGTATTACAGTAATTTCTGTAATATGTGAGGACGTCTAAAGTTCTTTGTACAAAACCAAAAAAAAGAAAAACTTTCCATTCTTGCTTTTTCAGAGGATATACAAAGGCAGAGTTGGTAAGGAAACTGGTTATTATGGTCTGCGGATAGCTTCAGTATCATGTCTGGGGCTTTTACAGGTAAGTGTATAGGTTTATGCATATGCAATAAGGGTAAGCGAACACATTCTTGGAATGTGACAGATATTCAACATTAATTTTCGTATTTTTAGACATATAAAGCACTTTTCTGAAGATGTTTTACTGTTATAATGCATTTCCTGACTAGAAAGAATGTATACTCCACTAAGAATAAAGTTCTTGCTAGCCTTAAAGTTTCAGAAAGCATAAAATTTTAGAGTAATTGTTATAGAATTTGTCCTGAGGAATTTGTATACATATAGTAGTCATAGAAGTATCGACTTTTGTGCCAGTGCATGGTTCAACACAAAGTAAATATTTAATAATTCTCCTTTTTAGCTGCGAACCCGTAACTGACAAGAAGTAAACCCAAACTAACAGACCCTAGGGAGACCTATCAAGTTGCAAGACTATCTACATTAACTAAAAAAAATCCTTATATTTAACAATCTCATTTCAGTTGGAATATCCACTTTGTTTTGCTATTCTGTTCCTTCTGTTAATTGTTTATTTGTTAAGCCAATTTCCAATGGGACAATGTAATCACTTTTTAAATGTAAATGTTCCTGTAGGTTTCGAGTTATGCTCTTTTCGGATAATTATAAAGTACAAAATCCTTGTTTGTGGCAGTTACTCAGATTTTATCGACATCATCAGTTTTATACATCCTAGGTCTGTCAGGTAATCACTGATTGCAGAAATTTATTATTGTGATTCGTGAAAAAAGACAATTTTATTTCTTTTGAGCTGTGGTTACAACTTGAATTCCCCCCTCCTAAATGTTCCGTCGCAACCGATATTTTTGACATCATTTTACCGCATCACAACCCAGTATTTGTGTATTGGAGAGCATAACTCGGAAACCTACAGTAAACAACATAATCTGTTATCAGCGTCCAAACGAATGGTCAATTGTCACTAGCCTCACAATAACGAACACCAGGTCAGCCATTAATCCATCAAAAGGGTTTTAAAGTTTATCTCTAGGTCATGAGTAAACTAATGGTAATAATGAAGTATGTTCAGATATACATCATAAAATTTTAAATATTGATATATAATTAAATAGTAAATTTAAAATTCAAAACGAAAAGATTCAGATATCCGTCTATCAACATTTAAATGCACTTTGGGGCTTTTGACCCAGTGAGGATTCTTTTTTAACGAACAACGAAATTGATTCAGTTTGCTTAATTTTGTAGCTTGGTTAATAGACTTTCTCTCCTCCCCCTTAATGCTATACATGCAAACCAAGCATACATTCAATAGAAATTATTACAAATCTTCGAAATTAGGAATAAATATTATGTTTAGCATTTTTTCTGCTGATGTGAAGTATAATATGATATAATACATGTACTCAATAATTGTTTTTCTATGATTTTGTTTCCTGATGTTTTAAAGTCAGATAAACCTTTATTTGTAGTGTAATTCACTGGCAGTTTGCTGATGTGAAGTATATAATATATGTACTCAATAATTGTTTTTCTACGAAGTAAGATAAACCTTTATTTGTAGTGTAATTCATTGGTAGTTTGCATCTAGTAAAAAAAAATGAAGTATGCAGTTTAGCAATTAAAGGAATAGTGTCATGAAATACTGGTCTATTGTAATATAAACTATGTAACTATCTTCAATTTGAATAATCATAAAATACATTAAATGGTGCAAACGTTTTTTTTTCTCTGTGATGATTATCTTTATTTGCAGAGTTGTGTGGAATTACACGATGTATTATGCCTTCGTTCCAGTGCACTATTTCTATTTTAAGATACACTCTGTCTCGCAGGAGTTTGAGCCAAATGTTTCATACAAGAAAAATCCTACTTTTGGGGTTGTAATAAACATGTATGCCCAAAAACAGACTACAAACTCAAGTTTTCGTAAAATAAATTTACGCTAATCTTTTTTGTGGTTAAAAATGTACCTGTGTTGTCTGTTTTACTTAAAGCTAATTTTAGAAGTATTAATTGCCCCGGTGTCGGACTAAAGGGAGTTACTGGTACCTATGTTTGGGACCGGGGGGGGGACAGTCAATCTGAAAGTGGGTACCCATGTTCCAACATGGCCTTTTCAAAAAGCCCCTAACGAAGTGAAATTCTGCAAAAATACACCCCTAAGGAAGTGAGTTTTTTGAAAAAATACTGCCTTAAGGAAGTGACTTTTGGAAAAAAACATCCCTAACGAAGTGTCACACCTCCAAAAAACCACCCCTTGTCGTGATTTTAGCCAAAAAACAGACCCTAAGCGCGTTACACACCGGCGGTTTGAAAAACATACCCTTTCGTGCTAAATTTTGTTGGAACATGCGTACCCACTTTCATATTGACTGCCCTCCCCTGGGATATGGGAATGGGTTTTGAAAGTATTACACTATTTGCATGCGCTTGGTGGAGCCACCAGTCAGAGTCCCGAACGTTCCCAGCATGTCGCATTCTGTGAATGAACAATGACGTAGTTCTGCGTGCGCACACGCGATTCATTCAAAAAAATGTTTCCGCATGCCAAAACCAAAAAAAGATTTATTTTCTTTGATCCGAGAAATTCCTTCCTTTTTGTGAGCATATCAATAAATAAATAACTATTTATTAATATTTCAATTTTGTTAAATTTTCATCGGTTAAAGCTTTTCTAAAGTCGGATTTATAGAAAACTAGTATTGTGTATTTATAACTAAAGGATGCCAGTATTGATATGAACGCAAATTACAGACGAGTATCTGTGTCACTTTAAATTTGAATAATTATTTGAAATACGTTTGCAAACGATTTCTTTATTTATAAATGTTTATTATAGAT
>JAOXYB010041305.1:0-12977 GCA_028565635.1 Phoronis ovalis | reverse complement strand
TGAGGTCAAAAGGTCAAAAAAATAAATTTCCAGAAATTTGATGAAAAGTTCAAAAATGAAGTTAAAAGGCCATTTAGAGGTTATCTTAGCTGCCTTTGAGCTCCAAAAGGTCAAACAATCAAAATCTCAAAATTACACGAAACTTTCGACAAGAGGTAAAGGTCATAATCCTAATAGGTCTGGATATCCAACTTCAACTATTTATGTGTGTGCAACCTGGCCTTCGCTAAAAGGCGTTTCTAGTAATTGTAATTAGATTCTTTTGAATAAATCCCAAGGTTACATGTATATCACATAAAATGTTAAAAAGTCAATTGCTCCTTAAATTACATAATAATTGAATGAAATGCATAAGATCAAATTTTACAAAACTTTATAAGAAAGTTTAAAACTTCTGAATTACGTAAGCAGTACAAATTAGGTGAATGATAGTAAATCCATTCTATTAGGTTGTATCAATTAAATACGCTTAACAAATGCTTAATGTTTTTCAGATTTTTTTTGCTTCCCCTGGTTCTGCCCCTTTGCAAAATAAAGGATACAACAATATGACTTGCTATGAGGTGCTTGTAAATATTAATGCTTTTGTTGAACAGAAAATTAGTTCCTTATGTGCAATATTATGAAGAATATAAAGTACCTTGGAGCTTTGTCAACGTGATTACAGGTAAAGCCTGCTCGACCCGCAGGCGGTAAATGCTACACGTGTTGATATTCAGTACTTTAATTGAGATTTTGTTACTGTTATTTTAATTATTAATGTTGAGTAGTGGGAGCTTCATTGCCATGCTGTCTGTTCGGTCCTGTCATGATACATGTATAGTTGCAGCAAGATCGATCCATCGTGTAAAACATACCCTAAGCAAGACCAAGGTTAAAAACCATATCCTTTTTGGTCAAAATTGGAGTTTGGCGCGCTATCCGGTTTATATCGTTGCCGATAGTTTTAGATGCTAAATTATCAATGTAAATATCGAGTTTAGATATCCGATAATCGATACTGTAAAACGATAATTTTGATAATAGTATCGATATAGCTTACCCCACGGCCATGAGAATCTACATTAGACTACATTAGCCATGCGCTATAAGTAACAGTAATCCGCAAGGTGGCGTGAAAACCGATAGGAAGAATATCTTCGATATTATCGGATATTATCGTTTCGCTAATTCAAAATTGGCGATTTTCCCATCTTAATGCTTAATGGTCCTCAAATAAACTCCCCTTTCGCGCGTTTATATTTACGAGCACAATCAACCACATTTTACATGAATGGCCCATTCGGGAACAATATACTTAGATATAAGAACTATTAAATTGACTATTACTGAATATTTTGATTGCATTGACACTCCGAACAACGTTGTTTTTGACATATACAGGTACATATAAAGCTGTATAGTTTCTTATTTAATTGTGTCGATCCTGCATATTATTTTTTGTTCTCAATCTTCTGCAAGAATCTTGAAGAATGCTTACTTTGTTCACAGGGATAGCGATATAAATAGAAATATTGATTCATCAAATTGTACACAATCCAAATCTTATGATTTGTGATATTTAGCATTAATTTCTCCTCTCTTTTGAAATAAACCAGTTGACGATACGTTGTATTGACGAGATTTTATTTTGAATTGCTTATAGATTGTTCTATGTGGAGTTCGACTGGAAGGAACCTGGAAGTAGTTCGCCGGTGGGAAGTATGACAGGTTAAGCAGTCCTGTCTCGTGTAACGTGACGGATTGAATGTGATAACCTGCATTATCTTTGCTCAGCAGGTGTCATAGATCCATACTGTTATTTTACTTACCCCTTAGAATTTTGACAATTATAAAGTTAAAATACGACTTTTGTCAAAAAAAGCATTTTTATTTTTTATTTATCTAAACATGGCTTCAGTATCCATGCAACTATGTGACATAAAACACTCATGTTAATACTTCAAAAATGGCAATGGCTTCAACTAATGTTTAACATCAAACTTTGTTTTGTGCCGGTGCATATGTGACAGTGCAATTGATGTTATACAGTTTTTACAGCGAATATGGCCAACAGTACTTGTACATTATTTCTGAAATAATGCCAAAGTTTTATTGCACAACTGGTCTGAATTGGTTTTATTTCAAAACTACCCCCACTGTTTAAACTCTTTGGAAAAGTGTAAACGGTGCTCGCAATATATAATATAAAACATTTTAGATAATAAATGTAAAAACAACTTCTAAAAGCAACCTTTAAAAGTTGGATTTTAGCAAAACTATAACAACGATAGAAAACTGTATCTCGCATCACAACACAAATTGCAATGTAATAAATAGTATAAAACACGATGCTAACAAGTTGTCTTTAGAAAAGATGATGGCAATAACGCCGACATGTGTAGGGTATTTGGCAGCCATCTTGATTACATCATATTCAATTTTTAGTTTACAATATATCTTAGGATACAACATTACTTTTAGCACAACAGTGAATGCCGCAACTATATAAACGGTTTTATAAGTCAAAAAAGTATCAAAAACCGAGAAGCTGTTTTGGTTTTAAATTCATTAAGCATTTTAGAAGTCTGATGTTCCGGCGTCTTCTGTTCCTGTAACTTCGGCCAGACGTTTGAAAGAACTGGACTGTCGTTTTTGATTTTGGTATCCTGAATACTGGACTTCATCATTTCCGAACTCTGTGTATCGAGCTGCTTGGCGTCTGTTGGGATCCTCTTCTTGGTGGATCATCTGATACGTTGATGATTGCGTAATATCTGCTTGAGGACCTCCTCCGCCGGAAATTCTAACAAAAATGCCTTAGTTATGAAAATGTGTAAGTGAAAATTAATTGTACACTTCTAGGAACACAGATATTCGTGGAATTTTTGGTAACACATTGTTTATCATAATTTTTGTCTACCATGTGTTTGCTCGATCTCTTGCACATGTGTCAATGAAAAAGAGTTTTACTTAATAAGCTAAATATTACGTGATGATTATAGGTTCCAAGTACGGTTTTGACGGATTCTAAATACTTACGTCATAGTCCCCTCTCCCGGTCTTCCGGAGGTTTGTCCCCTAAGTGATGCTTGAGCTGAACTCTTCGAATACATCCCCACTGGTGTATTATACTGCAGATGCACTACCTTGGCTCCGGAATCGCCTGGTGATTGGTTGATGGTTACGTTTCTGCCACTGTAATGTCCTCCACCGGAAGGTGTCTGCGTGGCTTGCCTTTGTTGAGTCAGGCGTTCCAGTTCTTCTTGTTCCCGTTGGGCTTTTGCTGCTTCTAGTTCCCAAGGTTTTACACCACCTACGAGAACAAGACCGGGAACAAGATAACTAAAATTATTCTGATTTCAGTTCTTTAGCGGGATGTAATATCATTTGATTACGTAAGAAAATTAAAAGAAGGCTCAGGCTGTTGGCTGCGCAATATAGAATCTGAGATTGAAACAGGGTTTGAAACTTAAGTTTTTCTCATGACATTTTGAAACATGCAATATTTTGTTTATCCATTAGAAGTTATATTATTTTATCAGTATATGTTATACAGAAACACAGGGTTATAATTTTAATTCGTATGGTAACTAGAAAGGCAAGAAAAAGAAAAATCAGCTTTCGAAATTAACAAGAAAAAAATAATTTGGATTGACTTTAAACGACCAACTTCATCAGACATGGATAACTAATATGTTGAAACTGATATTATAACTGAAACATGGTTGAAAATGGCAAATACCTTTACGAGCTACAATTCACAGTTCTATACGTGAAAAGTAGACGATTATTCAAAATTTCACAAGCGACATATTTTTATTTACTATAGATGATAGTTATTATTTCACTGCAACGGGTCTGATCAAATATTAAGTATAATATACCTGCAGGTCGCAGCGAGCCACTCCAGTCACCATCTGCCTCATCTTCCATCGCTTGTCTCACTGCACTTTTTGAAGGTGGCGCCCAGGATGGTGCATACTGTGGTTTCGGGGGGCCTTGGGACGCTGGTTTAGGAGCAGTTGCTGGAGGGCCACGACTGAAATTGCACATTGTTTAAACAAAGGAATACTAAAATCAGTACAATATGATTAACAAACTTATAAAGTTACTGGAAGTTACTATTGGAAGGTGCAAAACTGGCTGATTTGAATTGTGAACATTGGTAACAATGGAGGAATTAATGTTTGTGGGTGAAATTGGATCGTTGATTGGCATCGTATCACTAGCAGGATATCAAGGTGTACAGACAGGGTTAGATGAGGTTTGCTGCAAAGTAAGCGTGACTTTTAACATCGTTTGGTTCTAGATTGAGATTACGGACAAGAAGAAATTAAATATTTCTATGTATGGTGTTCATCTCAATTTACGATTAACGTCGAGGATCGCAATAAAATAAGTTGTAAGCATTTGTACCTAGCTGGGGGAGTCGTCCTGTACTGAAATTGTTCGTGTGGTGGTCCAGCTTTATAATTAGTATCTGGCTGTTTTTGTGGAGACCACGCGAAAGAAGGTGAAGCGGGACCACCGGTTGCATGTGGATCAGCAGGTTGCCATCTTTTTCCAGAGCTTTGACGGCGGAGTTGATCTAAATAGGCCAAAGACGCAAATACAGTAGATTGAAACCGCAAAGAAATATGGTACAGTACCGTGGAACTTTAACAAAACATTTACGTCAGTGAAATTATGTAACATAGCTTGTAAATTAATAAATTACGAGAAACAAAAATGTAAGGTCAGAGTGGATTGATATCTATTCTTCGTTAATGGCCGCCGAGTGGTGAACCGCCGTACTGTATCTGGGCCCAGGTAATACTACTGCACGATGTCTAAGCTTTTAATTTCAGCAGAGTCGAAACTGCACAATACCCGGGAGTGATAGTCTTTATATCTGAACCGTACAGAGACATCAAAGATATTTCTACCCACCTCCGTATTGTGAATCAGGTTCATGAAATTTCTTTTTAATTTCACCGACAGGTGCATAAGTGTAAGAAGCTTCTCTTGGAGGTGTTCGTCTGTCACTCCCATAACCGGAAGACCTATAACGCATATATGTGGAACGCTTAAAGGAACTAACTTCTCTTACAGCAACCAAATTTACATACATTTCTAGAATTTGGTTCAGGAATAGCTCGTAAGTAAGTTTCATTTCAGATTGATAATTATTAATTTGCATTCGTTTCGCTGGGGACATTATAAGTTTAATAAAATATAAAAAGTAAAAGTTATATAATGAATTGATTACTTCGATTCAGATATACTGTATTCCTTAAATTGTTTAGTGTAATATGCTATTCTAAATGTTATATTCTAAGTATATGTAGATGTTAAAACAAATGCCGTCTACTACATTGCTACATAGTTAAGCACACCTCTAACTGCAGTAACATGCAGTCTGGATAAATTCATCCGTTAGTGTTCCGTACCTTCTCAGCTATCGTTTGGGATAACCATAGTTTATTTTGTTATATTCCTTCAATTTAACAAGCCTTTATCTCTGCGTGATCCATCGTCTCCTACCACGTCTATTCTATGATTATGAATAGGTATAGCCAGGGAACTTGCTTTTTGCTTAGCGGACTATAGATAAACTCTGGCAACAGAGCATGTGTGTGATCGACCCCATACCGGCTTAGTCCACTGTTATACCTATTATTGTAAGCTGCAATTTGATTCCAAGACTTTCAAGACTTTCGTGACACTTTATATAGAAATAAAGGGATTATTGTTCTTCTGCTTTTGAGATAATAAACAAAAATTGACTATGGTTAAGCCCAGACGTTAGTTGAGAAGGTACAGAACACTAACGGATAGATTTATTCAGACTGTATCATGCACTACTCTTTCTTTGTTTTGATGCATAGCTAGCGTCGAGGACTCGTGACCTGTTGAAATTGCTTGCTTAGCTGTGAGTACAAGGTTTCAAGGAAGTCATCGATGCTATATATATGTTGCCAGACGCTGCTATTTTAAAAGCGAAAATTGCCTAGTTGTAAGTCTAAATGCCAACTGGAAGAAGCCGTCCTTGAATATTATAATCATACCGCGCATCATCTCTAGGTTTATAATTGGTATAATCTACACCAAACAGGATAGGTGGAGTGACAATGCGGCGTGTCTTTCTCTTCCTGTCGAACATAGAAAATACTTTAATAACTAGGCTAGTTTTTCTATAATTTATTCTAACTTTGAATTTTGGGCGTTTTCATAGCTATGCATTTAGTAAAAGCAGATTAATTATCCTACTCCATAAACGGACTTGTAAAGATTCTAAATGTGTATTTTAGCCATTTTATTGCTAACTACAAAAATTCTTCTAAATGAAAATGCATTACAATGCTGCCGAAGTATGTGCAAATAAGCTATATGCTAGAGAAACTGCTTGGATCAACAGTCCAAGCTAATTATGCGGTTGTCATTTATGAATAGTAACTTATGACCAGAGAAGCAGATTACAGGAAGCTAGCTTGCCAGTAACGAACTCATGCAACCTTATTCATTCACTTCAATATACCTAGGTTTATTGTAATCCGAGGCAAAGTTCGCCAGAGGAGGTCCACCGTCTGTGAAATTTGTCCGCTTGCTAGCAAAGGGGCAAAACAAGCAGTTAGGGCAAAACATAAATTTATGGTAGCGTGCAGGCAAATTAATTATCAAAAATTAAAATACACAAGTATGTATGGATTTAACAAAATGGCACATCTTATACAAATTAAAACATCGACAAAGACTTTACAATTATTTTAAAGAAAATGACCGAATTTTACAAAAATCAAAACCTTTGTTTACGTCATGTAATTTTATGACATCGTACATTTGTTGGACAATACTACAACTGACGTTAGCAACGTACGAAGTAATGCAAAGGAGTTGCATCTTACCTGTAGTCGACTCCAAAACTGGGTACTTTGGACCCGGGGGACATAGGAGCACGACTGCACATTTCGTAAGAATTCTGGCTCTGTGGAGGAGTTTGGTACGTTACCTTGAAGAGCAAAAATGGAATTAGCATTGAATGTTATCGGTTCTAATTGATCAAATCACCGGTAAGTTCATACATGTGCTTGGCATTTGGCATCATCTACTTCAAAAAATGAATTTACAATGAACACTTCCTAATTGCAACAGGTCTTTTTGGTTTTTAAGCAATTTGTGCAATATGAAAAGTAAACTACATCAGTTCTTAATATGTACAACAACTTACACAATTTGGCTCTTAGGATATGATTACATCGTTGCACTACAAATTGCGTGTTAGGAACATTAGCCAGATTGATACATGTATATTGAATATATAAAATGGGTTCAACTTCTCAATCTGGGAGAATAAATTGAAACTGCATGGAAACTTAAAAGCTCCATATCTTAGAATTTGACCAAATTAAAAGAGCACATGCATTCAAGTCAGATATAAAACCATAACGCACACAAGGGTGTATATCACCACACCTGAAGGACAGCGCGTGAAAAAGTTGACACGTGTGTAGTAAAAAAAGGTAAAAGCTGCAAGAAATTGGATTCACAACAGTTTATAGCTATCCACAACACCTACGAAAATTAAGATATGAACGACATTAGCTCGCTGCTCTTGAAGCGTGTTCATGCGGGCCATACTCGTAGCTGCAAAGTAGGAAATTGTCTAGGAAACAAAAGTTAGCGTTAATTATTGCTATGGCAACATACATTACGTCAGCCATTTTTCTCTGTAAGGTACTCGACGCGTCAAAATTTTGAGAATAGCAAACCATTGAATTTAGCGTGAAAGATTTCTATATAAAAAGTAGTATGTTGCCTTGGGTTCTCAAAAGATACGATTCACTTTTCTTTCTTTCGAATTTCACCTTAAAGGTTGGTGTTATGGGTCTGTAATGCAAGGTTACAAATGCGCTGTTTGCAATATAGAAAGTGACAGTATAGAAATTGATACAATGCTTCTTGAATATTTCTATCATTCTACGTATGAAATTCTCAAAACATTTAAATTGGTTGTTTAAGGTCAGGTAAGGTCTCACAATGGTGCCCTACAGGTAAAAATAGTGACTGCTATGTAAGCAAAGCGAGTAAAAGCTCATGCGTGCGTGTAGCATAGCATTCGGCTACAGTGGGTAACTACGATTATGTATCCATCATTATCTGCAAACCAAAAGAAACTGAAGTACCAGTGAAGGCAAGCTTGCACGCCTTTCGTAATAAACCTCGGGTGACTCTGGAGGTGATTTAATCTTGTGACTCAGCACTGCCCAATCCAGTGAGCTTTTCACTTGGGACAATAGTCGTGTATTTTTCACCGGATCTTGTGTCAGGTAAGTTCCCGGAGCTGTAGCAGTATAGGGACTGCTAATAACCCGACTGTGCGAAGTAAGTAAGCCATAACCACCGGTTTGGCAGAAGGTTCTACGTCGATCAGCCACATTTTGAAATCCATAATTCTGAAGTGCAAAGCCAACGTCAGATAGTTAGTTAAAAGCCGCTTGGTAGCCATTTTGATTCCAACTGAATCACGTTATTGAAATTAGCTGCACTGTTTCTACATTTTTAAATTAACAACCTATAATCTAATAAAAATAATATTATAGAAGCACGAATCTTTTTTCTACAGATTCTAAAATATGTTTCGGCTACGACATATGGTACATAGACGTACATAATCTTAACATACAGCAAAAATGTCAAGATAGCCAACCGATATATATAAAGGACGGGGATTTTGTTAGTATTAGAACCAGCAACAAGCATTCGTGCTTCTGCATCAGGCAAATACATGAGAGACTGTCATTATCATTGCATGCATATGTATTAACTCTAAAAATTCTTTATTCGAAATATTGACTATTTCCTGCATCTATACCTACTTGTTTAGTAGCTTGTTTAGGCCTTATAACACCACCTCTAAAACGAGAAAGATATGTAGATGATGGGAATTACAGTGCCCGACAGGGCGGATTACAATGCGAGAGAAAATGCCTACCAACATTAAATGTTAACTACATTGAAGGGATGTATGTACTCCTTATTATTTGAATATGATGCCACACACTAAAATAATGCATAATGGATGAGAAGATAACAATGTCGTATTTCGGTGGAATCTGTATAGCTTCTCACTCCAATCCGTAGAAAAACATCAATTAGAAATACACACACATACTACATGCACGCTAATAAGAGGCAGGTGTGTGAATCCAGTTGTAAACTACACAGTTGAATAGTGAAAAAATGTCGAGGTCGAAGTCAGGTAAAACTTAAGTAAATAATATGGGTAATCTCAAATATTTCTCTCTATAACTATTTATGTACAAAACCTCTTTTGATCCAATACGTATTTTGAGTTATTATTAGAAACATGCACAAAATATTGGAATTTCTGGAATCAATAGTCTTCTCAGGCATGGCTGTTCCATTCTCCCCCTATTACTACAAGTGCCAACCTAGCATACATTCAACAGAAATTGTAACAATTTATCAAACTTAAAAATAATGCTTAGAATTTGTCCTGTTGATATTATATATAATATCACGTGATAATATAGTATAATAGAAGTGCTCAATAATTTCCTTTTCTAATTTTGTTTCCTGATTTTTTAAAGGCAGATAAACCTTTATTTGTTGTGTATTTGATTGGTAGTTTGCACCTGTTATACAACAAGAAGTGGGAAGAAAAGCAAACTGACTGAACAGCCGTGAGAAGAATATATTCTTAAAGGTTGTCTGGAACTGTAAGATCCAGTGTTCTTCTCGACAAAAAAACTTATACTTGTTCAGGGCACTAATGAACTTTAGTACATAAACCTTGTATTATTTATCAACATTTTATCTATCCATGTTTGGGATTTACATAAATAATATCATTGGCCATAGAACATGTATAAACTATTTGGAGAACACTAAGATCCCGCGTAAGAAATTTTAAATAAGTGGTGTCTCTTTTTTACAATTTTAATATTCCGAATAGAAACCAGCACTATAATATTTATAAACAAGACGACTACATATGATGAATACATAATTCCCATGTGTTTCGCACAGTATTACGTTCATTGCACCCGAAACCTATATTTGGACATAGTTTTCATTACGCGCATTAAAAGTAATTTAAGTTTAGACCCCTTGATGTTTTTGTTCGTTTTAAAGGTGTTATATCCTAGTAGATAAATACTAGCCCAACTGAGTTCAAATATATCTTTTATCTGATAGTAATAAAGTGTAAAGACTTAAAATAATATGTATGGCCAAAAAGTAAAATTTGATTTAAACTATCTCTTCGGGGGGAGCGACCTGAAGCCTTCATCGACATAACTATTACATTTCTTTGATATTACCTTCTGACTTTAAATAATAAACTATTTCCGGCACTTTTTATTATATCTTCGGCTTGTTTGTGAAGTAATTGCTCAGCATTGTTGTTTTCTATCTGTAGTAGTACGTCCCCTCTTTGGAGCTCTCCCTCCGCTGGACTGCAGGCGAAAACCTATAATAAAAGAAATTAATGCCAATCCTCTCGAATTGGAAAATTACGTCTCCACGTTTCTTTACCAGATTCGTTGTAATTAAATCTATAACTGCCGATAGACAGACTGCATAAAATCTCGGCTCGTATCCAAAGAAAATACTTCATTAAGGAGGTATCTCTGATACAAGTTGTAAACGAGATGAAACAAAAGAGATTAGTACAAGCGATAATTAGGCCCTTAAATACCTTGTTTTTGTATAATATGAAATTTAACATTCCTCATTTCTATTAACGGAGGTCAATGGCTACCTTACCTCCGCCTTACCTTGATGCAACAGCCGTAAACAACAGAAAACCGTAAGCAGTCGCAGCACTAATTGCACAATAGTTATGTAGAAACTCAAAGAAACGAGTACCAATGACAACAATTTGCAAAAAGTGAATTTTACACTAATTTTGAATCTAAACGACCCATAAAGACATACTAACCTTCACGAGAAGAAAATGTTGAGGCAAGTATTACAAATAGGTACGCTTTAAAAGGATTCAAAAACTTCATGCATGTAATATGAAACCACCTATCAGATGTATGTGTTTCCTACAGCGCTAATCAACTCACAAATATAGTCATATGGAATCTGGTCCCTATGGAAACGTAAAGGGTGAATCAAAGAAATATGTTATTTATTTGAGATTAAGATTTAGAAAAGCTACCATAATATTTAGTGCTAATGGCAGCACCTATAAATAACAATCTGTATGAATAAAAGATGCTCAGAAAAGTCTTTAAGAATACCTCGGGTGAATAGGTTACATGTCCAGAATGTCATACAGGGTGCAACGAAAGAAAACCAATAAATCCCCAGGGTGGCGTCAAAATGTGATTTTCCATTATATTTAGATAGAAATTAAAGATTTAAAATACAATTAGTAGCATTTATAGCATAGGACCAGATAAGTTAATTCATTCTTCGGTTGAATAAAGTTAGACAAGAACTGGGTGTCAAATTAAGAAATTGTTAGGAATAATTGTAATTGGTTTGCTGGAAGGGGAAGCGCAGAACTCCATACAGAATAGAAACCCATTATACAACTTATAATACTCGATCATCCTAAAAAGATATGTTATAATTTTACAAATTTAATTATTTCTTCATTATATAAAACAGATAATCATCAAATTATGTGTTATAATTGGACTTGTCATTTGTTCACGAATTAATGGGGTCAAATTAAATGAGTTTTTTTTTGTTTTCATTACACAGTAGGCAAGTGTTTATTGTTTTGATAACGCGATCTTTAAGTTCCTAAAATATAATATGTTAGAAACTGGTGTTAATTTCGTATTTAAACATGATTTGATTTTTAAAATCTTTTTTATAATCATTTTGTAAATAATAGTTCACTATATTATATTATATTTGTTGTAATGTGCTAGTTCTGTTTTTACTGCAATCGTTCCACTGAGAGCCCAGTGCTATAACATACATCGTAGATGGCATCATCACTTACAGATAACAGTAGTAGATGTAATAATATCCATATAATATCAGTTTAAATCAGCAACGAAGAATATCATATTATTAAATTATGACTGCCAGATACGGTTAAATCATAAAGGCTAGCGTCACCAAACATGTAGACTGACATCAGTCGTTAGAAACATTGATTGGAAGTTTTTTATAAATGCATTATAGTACTAAAATACATAAAATAGTTGCTAGAATAAAGTGGTAAGCTCTCTGCAATTTTGTGCACTATCATATGTTTATGTGGTCTACTGTATGTTTATGCTTTATATATGTTTCTAGGAAAATTATTTTTTAGAATTTTTTTTTCACACTATCTTAAATTACAGAGCCGACTAACATTAGTCTACCAAACATGTTAGGTGATTGCAACAGCGTACAACAAAGAGCATTTCCTATATATTCTTCATGTTAACAAATGAAAAGGAGCAATAGTAATTGGCAATTTACTTTTTAATTAAATAATAAATAAATCAGTGGTCTATTACAATCGACTTTGTATTGAAAATATTTTTACAACATTCTGAGTTATATTAATTGAGACAAATTTTACAGTTATTTTTATTATGACCATCTGGCAACCTACGCAGTGCATGGTCTGTTTTATTTCGCAGAATTCGAACAATGTTTTATCTCTTTGTTACGTACTTGATAAATGTAAAAGTACTTTTTATAGTACATGTATATCCAACACTTTTATACTACGCAACAGTTTTGTTACTGATGCGCGAGCTTATGAAAGTATAATACATATATTACATTCTGTTTATATGGCCATTTAGTCATTTATCGATATGGTCTTGCCAATGTATGTTGAATGACATTATTGATTAATTAGCAGACGTTTTAGCCTGACGTTTTTAGTATCCACGAAAACGAAGCCTTTTTATTGTTCACACTCTCAGTGAATTAACTAGTTCTGTTTTAGGAATTCCCTTAGCCTGTGTACAGGCTGAGGAAGGACCCCTGGAAGGACTAATTATATATAAGGATTTAATATATTGATACTTGAC
>JAOXYB010041283.1:0-12979 GCA_028565635.1 Phoronis ovalis | reverse complement strand
ATTATCGTTTCGCTAATTTCTTCTAAGTTATCGATATTATCGTATAATCGATAAAAACCGTATTGCGAGCTTTACTGAGCTTTTGGACCTTGTTTCCTGGTCTCCCGATTTGGATACCAAAATAAAAAATTATCCAAAACTACCCAATCTCTGGCAAGTATTCCAGACAACCTGACAATTGCAATAAAGGTATTTTTTTGCTGTTGGCAGTTGTTGTAAAAAGAGTTTATAATTTTAATTGCTATTGCATTATACAGTGAGACAAGAACAGTTTGCTGACACAAAAAATAGATAGGCAAGTTGTAAAATTTCTGATGGTGCCAACATTGCTAAGCAAACATACAGTGCTCATCCAAAACTCAAACGAACTGCAAACCTGTGTCAATCAAGAAAAAGTTCTCACAGGTATTGTTTGTCAATTTACTGTTTGTTACACCAGTATAGCAAGTGCCAGTGACAAGTTCTATTTCGCTGAGAGACATATCATCTTGTCTACCAGAACTTGTTTCCTGTAAATTTCCAATTCACAGCAGTAGGGGTTTGACATAAGTGAAATGAATATATCCCATTTTACAACCAATCCAAAAAAAAAGATTAATTTTATCTATGTAATTGTGTCGCACAAGGTACCAATTCTCCATTAAGTGATACCCACTGATTTTCTGATATATTTTGCCATAATTTGCGTGCTATTTTATTGACAAGAAAGGAAACAACAGTTCCAGTCTTTTAGATTTCTTTTTAACATAACAAATAACATTACTAATAAAATAAATATAAATTGAATATATTATAACAATTGTGAGTAATTTTAAATATATTAAAAGCCAGTGTCCAGACTAAGTGAGGCCATTCTCCTCATGATCAGCAACCTTCCCTGCCACTCAAAGGTGGGTCAGCCTCAGTACATGTTTAGTACATCTTTAACAGTGTGATCCTTAAATAGCCAGTTCACATCAATTTAGAAATTATAAATTTTTAGTTCAATTCATATCCCACACAATATGTAGCAGGACATTGAATACCAATGATACAACTTTCTTCTAGGAATAATTTGAGAAACATATGCACAATATCAAAAATAGCAATCCTTACATCTACAAACACTCTTTAGGACAACTCAGCAGAATGTAAAAAATTATGAATTACAGAAAAAACCAACAGCAAGACAAAAGTAAACAACTTGAGGGTAGCCAGTATGAATTCAAACAAGATGTGTATAATTTAGTATTGAAATAACATGAATTCCAAAGAAACCAGGTGAATGTATTAAATGTTTAGAAAGCAAAAGTTATGCCATGTTATTCAGCTAATTAGATTGAGTATTGTTATACATGGCAAACATACATGACTTTCTATGCCTCTATGCCATACATTTTTTTACAGGTTGCACACTTAAACTTTGCCCCTTTTGTTAAAGATGGATTGCTTTATACTTTCTAAATTTGTCTTTTTAAGTAAAATCATTTAAAGCTTCTTGATACAGTTCAAAAAATTTAGATTTTTTGCATGTAAAAGCTGAACTCCTAAAAATAAAACTATACCCATCCAGTTTTAATATGAAGCAGAAAAATGTACTTTGCAGTTTTTGCTTTGGGAAATAAGAGTTTTGTCATAAATTCTATAAAAAATATACTGAGTGAGGAAAATTACACGAACCAAAAATTACAAAAATCACCTACCTTGTTGTTAGGACTGGTTCAGCTTGACAGATTGCTGTAAAAAGCAAAAACAATGATGAGTATTCCATGGTTACATGCAGCAACTGCTCGTCTGCTTCAAGACATTCTTAACACAGTTATGTCAGAGAATTACTCCACTTCAACACATTGAAAGAAAGATTGGGCTAGTACATTAATCTATCACTACCCTCCATGCAAGGTATTAACCAGACAACAGACAAACTTAAGATATTATATACTTGGAGGTTATTTGATCCCTGGTTATTCATTTTTATTTTTAGAAAATAAAAAAATATGTGTTTGTCATAATATCCTAGCTAGTGCATGACAGACCAGAACCTAGGAACAGTGGAGCAAGTCAATATCAATTTAGAAGGCAAAAACACAAATGAGATAAAACACCAAAATATCCTAATAAACCAGTCTTTTGATGTGCTAATATTTTTGGAAAACAAGTATTTCTACTCTATATTTACTCTATTACATTTTTTCATGAAAAATGAGATTTTTTCAGAAATTAAAAACCCTGAACAAATAGCAGGAAGGTTATTTCTCAGTAGTACTCAAGGTTAAGCTGTGAAGATAAACAGACGATCATTCATTATCCAGTTTTAATTAATATACTACATTTCCCCAAGGTATAAGCCTGCCCTAGTAGGGTTTTTATCAAACACTGAGATTACTCTACTGTATTTCCTAAGGTGTTCCGCAGTAAAATGAATATTCTATAAAGTGAAATACTGCAATTATTAGTATTGTTACTCATCCTTTCTATCAGGAATTGCATAAATGAAGAAATAAAACAATTATTTGTTACACTTTGCATTTTTGGGTTCAAAAATGTATTGAAGCAAGAGTCAAAACTGAAACTTCTAAAACAGACTTGACTTGTGAAGGTTGACAACAAACATAAAACTGGAAATAAAATCTATCAAACAAACTGTATCCTACATTAAAACAGGCATAGCATATTTGTTTTCTTTTTCTGTTGAAGTGTTTACTAGTAAAAGATTTACAGACATTTGTTACTCAATTTGCAAAATATTGCATGTACCAGGGCTACTCCAACACCATTCTCAAGCTCAAATCTCTCTCACATGCAATGCCAACACAGCTTAAAGTGCTCACAAGGTGAGAAAAAAGGGGTTCTGAAGAGAAAAATGAGGAACAAGATGTGGGAACTGTTGTTTGATGTTTCAGTATGAGTAAAATAATAGGCAAGGTATTATAATTTAACTTCTAAGATTTTCTGCTAATGATTTTACAGAATATGCATAAACTCCTTGAAGGAAACAGTTAAAAGAAAACAACAAATTATATCTTAAACCTGTTACATAGGTAAAAAAGTATTTCATAAACTTACCTGAAGGCACGTTCATACATAAAACCAACAGAATAATCATAGCATGAGAGCCTTGGTAAAACATGTCAGACCCACATCTATGCAAACACTTATACTGATCAATAAACTATGCAGGCAGTCAAATCTGTTAAAAACCTCAAAGCCCTAGAAAAACCATTAATAAAATTGAAAATATATGTCTGTCTAAATGCGAACTCCAATTGATGCACATGCCTCAGTTTTTCATGGCATTTGCATGAAAGCCATGAGATCATTAATGATTTAACCAACTGGTTATGATCTACTAAATGTCTATAAGATGGCAAAAATAGGGTTAATTGTTTAATTAGTACCCATTTTTTTAATGAAATATTTCCAGAGATCTGAGAATTTGAAATGGTATCTTCAAAGTGCAAAACTATTACTTTAGAAGAGATTCTGCCACAGGGTATTATTTTTATTCTGTTTCCATATCAAAAGTTTAAGAGAAGGTGACTAGAAAAATGCACAAGTTTTTAATAATTACATTTTCAAAACAATATAAAGAACTCAAGTGGAAATTTGGTATTTAGGGTAGCTGAGCTATATAAGACAGCAAGTCTATTGGGTTTTTATGTTTCCTTTCATTCCAATTTTTAAGCAAGCTATAGCTCTAAGATGACTAAAGGTGCAAACATACAACAATGATCTTAAAAAAAATATTATTCATCAATATCACTCTTTTCACCAAAGCTTAACTTTGTCAATTGTAATGAGACAGTGCCCATCAACCAATTTTTTTGAATTGTCAAATAACCAACATATTCATCCATAAATGTTTATGATGAATAAAGAAAGACAGGAAAATATTTTATGGAAAGAATTCAAAAAGAGCAATGCTAATGGCTGAAAACTATGAAGAGATTGATCTATTTCATTGGTTAGTGAGAGATATAATGAATATACCTGACGGCAAGACCTAGGAAAGTACATGAGTGTGTTACACCTAGTACTAGACAGTGCCTGCTGATTCTACATTAATTTTGTTTACTTAATGAGTTTATTTTTAATTCATTTTTGATGCATTATCTGTGTAGGGTAGGTTTTAATGCAACTTACTTCAAATGTCAATCACCCACATCAGACTGGTGTCATATTTTAAAAGCATGAGTTATACCTGTGGTATGGTCTACATCAGAGAAAACCATCACCAATATCAAAATAAACAACAGACAAAAACAAAAAAATGTTTGAAACTACTTTTTTAAAATAAATTAAAGTGCTAGAAAGCCATCTTAGCAAATCACCAATATCAAAATAAACAACAGACAAAAATAAAAAATGTTTGAAATTAATTTTTTTAAATAAATTAAAGTGCTAGAAAATTAGCAAATCACCAATATCAAAATAAACAACAGACAAAAATAAAAAATGTTTGAAATTAATTTTTTAAAACAAATTAAAGTACTAGAAAGCCATCTTAGTAAATTTGCGAGCATGCGAAATATCTGTAAACCAACTTTCCATGTTTTGTAGCTGTTAATTCATTCTGCTTTGATATTTAAGTTTTTTATAATATCGTTTGATGTTTCCCATAATTTTGTTATTGTTACTGTCAAATGGTTTAATCACCATAAAAGAAAATGCACATTTCCAGAAAATGAAAACACTATATGCAATTACACAACAAACATTTTATGCCAAGATTGCTAAAGTATGCCTAATAAAAACAATTGAATAATGATTCCCCTCATCTTAAAGTCATAAAATGACTTTAAATTGGCTTTTACTTATAAAATATGATTATTTTACATGGTCAGATGGAAGTAACATATTTCTGGAAAGTGCAGTAACATCAGTAAAGGTGCCCACACCTTAAAAATTAGCATGTTGAGAAAACCTTGTCAATTCGAAACTGATCAAAAGATGGGGATATACTGTCGATCAAATTTTAGTGCAACTGCTCGTAATGGACACTGGGGGTAGACAACCAAAAAATCAATGCCCAGTGCAAAGCACCTTATTGTGTAAAAATATAAGAAACAGGTTTGATGTAAACAAAAATTAGTTCAAAGTACTGAGAGGTGATTTCATTACTTATAGTTTACTTTCAGAATTAAGATTTTTGGTATGTCTCTTTTTGGAAGAAAGGTTGCCTTAAAGGTTATTAAATTATTACAAAGTTACTGGTAAAGCATATGAAGACATTTCCCATAAGATCACCCACAGCATACTTATGCAAAATGTATAAAGTAGAGAAATGTAACAGCAACAACATTAATATGGAAGTAATCTCTGTATAAACAGATCATTGAAAGTGGACATATCCAAATTAACCAGTAGTATGTTTAGACTGTTATACCAATAACTAAAAATAATTAGCTCAACATTTGATGGATGCCATAATTCCAACATTATTGTGTATTTATTTCTATTTGTTTAGATTTCAAAATCACAACATTTTTTTCCTTTAAATTCATAATTTTTTGGTTTTCACTTGTATCTGAAGTACATGCAAAATATGACTACGATGTCAACTTGTTTTTAGATTTAGTCTGTCCAAAATTTGCTTGATTATTATTTTAAACACAAGTTTAGGTAAATACAGCCCGGGGGGGGGGGGGCAGTCAATATGAAAGTGAGTACCCATGTTCCAACATGGCTTTTCAAACGAAGTGGAATTCTGCAAAAAATACATCCGTAAGGAAGTGAGTGTTTTGAAAAAATACACCCCTGACGAAGAGTCACCCTGGACATGTACTAACATTTCTTCTAGCACTGACAATTTACAAGAAACACTTGCCAAATGCTAGGTGAAATGGGCCCTATGTAAAACATGGAATTTGGAATCTGAAATTGAGTCAAAATATTTTAGGGAATGTTATAATAAAAAATAATAACTATATCCTGTGTAAACTAATTTACAAGCAAATCACTTTTTAACACAAAAAATTATGTGACTGCTTGTATGGTGTTGTTATTAGTTAGTCAATACAAATATGACACTCTGCAAACCTGGTCTAGCAACTATCTTATAAGGCATGTTTACTTTATAAGATTCTAGTAAATTGTTTTGCAAAGGCAAGGATTACTGCAACTAATCATGTCACTACCTACCATTTTTTCTTTAGATTGGTTGCATATGCTGTGATTTGGGCATTTTGAGTTGTTTTACCAGAAAATTTGATCATGTATTTATTACATATGTCCTATGAAATGGGTTGGTAGGCCAACTCAAGAACAACAAATAAACACATCCACGTATATACTGCTTAATGGAGTGGATTTACTCCCGCTACTACTCTGTCTAGGCGCACACCTCTATCGAGGTGTAAACATGACCAGTAGATTACTTAAGTTGTAATAAAGATATATTTGCACTGTCGCCATCGTACGTTGCGTGCTCGCTGTGTATTTGTACGTTAAACTCTTTATCAGTGCCAGTTCCTAGCATTTGACCGACACAATATTTCCAATCCTAGCGTTTGACCCAGAAACTAAGTGTGATGCGTGCGTACCCAGACACTAATTCCAATCCTAGCGTGTAACCCAGACACACTAGGCCTACTGCAATTTATAAGAGGACCATGTTTTAATATAGATCATGTTTATTAAGGTCATTTTAATGGATTTTTAACATTTTCTAGCAGGTCATGTAGGGGTCTTTTAGTCATTGTGAGGTCAAATAACTCAAAAAAAATTGAATTGAATTCCTGAAAAATGGAGTTTAAAATTTGATTTAGGTCAAAAGGTCATTCAGAGGTTAAAAAATCTTAAAATTGATGTTTTTAAGGTCATGGAGTCAGTTTGAGGTCATGAGACCCAAGGGTAAAAAATAGTCAAATTGACACTCACATTTGCTGCAAAAATTTATAGTAGGGTAGGTTTTACGACAATCCTCAAGGTCAAAGGGTCAACCATTTGTGTGTATGCAACCTGGCTTTTGATAAAAGCCCTTTTATTTTGCAGCACTTCATGCATAAAATATGTTATTTTGTATGAATTGATATATATCCCCTATCACAATTGCTTTCATATATATACTACTTCATATCTGAATCATATCAACTGCCTCTTTTTTATCCGAATATGAAATCGATATGCAAACAATTATCTGAATTTTAACTTTTAATTATATAACAAGATATTTTAATATTTTTACCAACAACCGGCCCACCCTAAAATATTTTGACTCGATTCCAGTTTCCAAATTCCCCCCACCCCCCCCCCCCCGGTGAAATGGTAGTGCATGTATAACGAATTGTGTAAGTGTAAAACGATTTGAGTGAATGAAAAACTATTGTCTCGAGATAATCGGTGGATGTTATAGAGCCCTGAAAAAGATTTTCAAGAGGTTAATTATTGGGATAGTAAGCACCTCTGTTAGTGGCCATCACCTTTATAAGTACAGGGAAAAGAAAATAAATATCATCTTTGAGATTGATTCTACAGAACATAACAAAGTAATGAATAGAAATTCCAATCATTTTAATTCTAAAATACCATTTGTACTTTTACCATAGTTTTTTGTATTTTATACTTCTTTACATTTAAGATATCAACAGTTGTTTGGCATTTATTCACATTTTATAGTTTAAAACTTAAATTTAGCCAACTAATTGAAAAAAGACAATAAAAGATATATTTGAATGTATACAACTTTCCAAATCTTATTTTTATCTGAGTAACTCATTGCCTCTGTATGGGATCATATGACCTTTATACTGGAAAATAAATTGCACACTTATTAAGTTTATTTCATATACTTCAAAATATGTATGTATATACTTTTATCTTTTATATTGATTTAACTATCCAAAAATTAACTTTAAGGTACCAAGGATGAATAAGTATTGCCAGAGGAAAGATGCTCAGTAATACACACTTTTTAGCCAGATGCTGTCTGCATTGCTGGCAAATTTGTTGTGCCAATTTAATCATTTATCATAAAGAATCACCATTATCTCTCTTTCACTAATGAGTCTCACAGATTACAATCCCCCTAATGAAAAGGAACGTCTGTTTCCTATTTTCTGCAACATATAAATTTTATTTTTTCAACTTTAAATTTATGTATGTAAAAATAAAATAATATAGGCGAATTAATTTAGATTTCAATAGTAAAATTTAAAAGTACACTTGAAAGATAGAGCAGCTACAGTTAATTTAACCTGTCCACAAGCTAAGGAATGACTAATTATATAAGGATTTAATATATTGATAGTTGACAATTTTGATAATTTTACCCATATTTCGTCATTTATAACAGTACTATCAATAAATTGATCATTATTAATACTAAAAATAAAAATATCTAAATTTGAGGTTTTGGGGCCCTTCCTCAATGGATTAAATATGACTAAATATAAGTTACACATTTGAAAAAGTATAGTTTATCATCACTTTAGGCAATTTGAGTAAAAAAATATTCAATGGTACAAACTTCATTATTCAGACTGAGTCTGAGTCCAGTCTCCGAGTTAATTTTTTGAAAGAGTGGAAAAAATTACTTTTACTGTAGATATGAAGAGGATGTGTGGTTAAGAGGTCTTGATCTTTATCCTAATTTTATTATTCTAACAATCAGTATCAGAACATTTATTAAATTTTTATTTGTTTACAAGAGAAAAAGTTCATGACTGTTGATAAGAAAATGTATATTCTTGTTTACAGTATAAATGGCACCTAAATACAATTTATTATTCCATGTTTTTTTAATCAGATTGTTGTAACACAACAACCCATAAATAATAAGAATGGCCCACCAGCATGAAAATACAACTAAAACATGCATCTAGGTTTTAACTGACATAAACGTAGGTTGCATAGCAGGTACAACCTATCCTTTTCTTTTGCAATTTTCAATCCTTGATATTTTAGAAACACTTTGGAGCAACACATGCAAACCTTATATAATTTAGACAAGGAGTCAAATTTAGGTCAGTAGGTCTAATTACAAAAAAATACATAAAACATTCAAAAATGATATTACCTGATCGGGGTCAATTATTTTTAAACATGTATTTTGACAGTGGGTTAATTCAAGAACAACTGGTGCTTATGGTTTATGGGTTCGGGTGAGTTGATCTTAAGGTAGAAAGGTCATTTAGCGGTCAAAATCTTAAAACTGCATAAAACTTAAATTATATCATTTAAAGGCTATTTGGTTATTTTGAAGTCAAAAAATAAAGTGAAAAGGTCCTTTACAGGTTATCTGGGTTGACATTAAGGTACAATTGTCAGAGGTCAAAATCTCAAAATTGCATAAAACATTCAAGAATGAGGTTTTTTATGTAATTTAAAATCATCCAGAGGTCAGGGAGTCAATTTGAGGTTATAAGCAATAAAAGTAATCAAATTCTTAAAATTTGCTGCAAAATTAGAACTTGAAGTTAAATATCATTTAGAGGTCATACAGACTTTATTTTTTACTGAGATCACTGGTACCTGGACTGTCATTCCCACATTCTTGCATAATTTTCTAGGAACACTGATGGTTTTCTAAACAAATGATCAAATTACCATTATATTTCCAGAAATTGTTTGTTTGTCTAAAAAATATGTCTGGGTTCCTAGAAATTTATGCAAGTCTGAGGAAAGTCTGCTTTGTGTACATGATGGTTATAGGCAGGCCTGACAAAGACCAGGTATCGTTACTCTAATAAAGTACTTAATAGTATGGCTATACCTTATATACAAACAAGTCACTGGGACAGTGGCAGAGCTGTTGTTTAGCTTAATCTGATTTTTGGCTGTATTGCAATGATATTAATATTATATTAATAACATCACCGAACGGTGATAAAGAGGTTGTTTTCCGGGGTTGTTGATGTGTTAATGTGTATCCTGGAGATACGGGCACTTGTCAAAAAGATTGGGGGTAATTAAGGTCCAAGGTAAAAACCGTAACCGTTTACTTTAATGTTTCACTCAACGTTACGTTTCCCTATAGTTAACTCAAACTTGTTCCTGTTAAAGAATAGTAGAGTGGGGCAAAGCCCCGGAGCGATGCCCCTTTAGGTTGTTTCGCAGACTCGTAGAGTCTGCCTTCAACCCAATATTCAGTTACAAAATTTATGGGTTTCTGAAAGGAAGTCATATATAGACTGCTTGCTCTCAATTTTAGCTCAGTAAGTTTATACGCATTTCGAAGTGAACCAGTGATTTCTTGCTGTGTAATTTGATCAAGGAAGAATGTAGGAGTAACGCGGCGAAGTTTCAATTGAATTACTTAAAATAGTATGGTTTTGCAGATATCAGTACTGTATTTGGATGATTTTCCTTAAATTCTGATGTAGCATATCAAATGAAAGTACACTTTCGGTTTTAAATTGTTTTCTTTACTATTTTTGTACAGGTTTTCAACTAGCTCCACAATGTCTCCAACAGCAGTACATCCTCAGAACGTTGTTGTTACCATCGCCCAGACTTTCATCGTGTCTATAAACTGTCAGTCATTCAACTACATTCTAACTACATTTTAAAACATTTACAAATCAAGAGGGTCAGTTTGGATGATGGCTTGGTTATGCAAACATGTGCTGCCCTCTTGCATAGAATCAATATAATAACATCTGATATACAACAATTAGGTTATAATTACTGAATTGTGAACTAACATTATCCTAAAAAGTACAACCTTCAGATGTAAAAACCAACAGAAAAGTCACCTACTACTTTCCATGTTCTGTATTTTTTTCAGTGTCAGAAGGGTTTTAATACCACCCCAAAATATTTGTGTGTTTAATGTTTAATAAATGTTTAGTGCATGGATATATACACAGATAGGTATATAATTTTCTTGATCCTAGCTCACCAAAGCAAGTTACAAACAATTTTAAGTGAACTAAAACTTGCAACTGAGGAAATAGCCAGATTGCACAGAAGCAAATTAATTTTGTCAGACAAGGAGACATGTTCCAATTAATTTTTATGTCTCAACCCTATGTTTCTCATTTGAATTATATGTAAAATTCACCTAAATGTGTTTGAGTCTCACAGGTGTTCTGAGCTATTTTTATTTTATCACATGCAAAAAAAAATTGTAAATTTAGTCTTTAACTATTTTTATTTAACAGCCTAAAGGTTTAATTATCTGAGAACATCAAAAGTGATTTTTTTACAGCCCAATTTCCTAGAGCAATATGCAATTGAATTGTAGATGTCTTAATTTACATATCCTTTTTTTAAATCTTCAAGAAAATTTTCCTTAAATTATTGAAGTCAACACAGCAAAGAACTTTTAATATGTAAACAACATTTCAATTGTTAACAAAAATTTAGACCTTTGGGAAACACTTAGTAAATGATTGGCTCCTAACAGCATTTACCTTGAAGGTAACACTGATAAAAATAGTGTGGCCACTCTCAAACAGATTAATATGCAACCTCCACATTCATCTTTATGTCAAAAAGGTATTCAAAACACTACAAAGAATACACTTATTTTTTGGAGTCTTTGTTAAATAATAGACTTGCTGCAACAACATTCAATGTGTGTGAAATAAACTCTAATTATCAAAGTCATGGATTGATGGTTGGTAACTTTTCATAAAAAGATCGGTTTTTAATATCTAAATATTGTAATAAATACGACATTCCGAGGTGTACCACAATGTTAAATTTGATCTCTAACAGTCAATCTCAACTTTCAAGCAGTAGACTGTTTATAAATTGTTTTATTGCTTTCTCATTTCAAAAGCTTAATACCTGTTGTAATAATATTTGGAGAATATGATAGGTTTTTTAAATTAGGACCAGTTGTAGCTGTGATCACGGAAACCTTATTAATAGAGAATTATGTGTGGGATGTTTAAACTAGAATATAAACAGGCTACTTGAGAGAAACACCCAATTTGTCTATTGAAAGTGAATGTGACACCTTTTAAAATATTAAAATACATTTTTCATCAATGTTAAAAGCAGCAGAAGAAGGTTGGCACACCCAGTTTTTGATTTTGGATGTAATACACGATCCTAATGGTGGCAACAGGCAAAGAGTAAATTACCATGTTTAATTCAATCAAATGATAAATTGTTAGTTTTTTATACTTTGTTGACTCAAAAATTAGAACTGAAATTATAAATTGAAAAGAAAACATGTACTACATGATACTTCTGCATATGAAAAGAACAAAATAAAAAAGCACTTTATTGCAGTATTTCTCAAAATAGTTTTAAAAAATGGGTGTTCAAATTACTAAGAAACTGAAATTAGACATTTGATCAAACAAACAGAAGTCAAAATTGACTATTTTCCTACTGAAACAACTTGCTACAGACAATTGTTTAATCTCAAAACAATATCTACATTTCCAAGGCTCAAATTATGATACAGAAACATAACATTTTAAATCCAATTCAAGATTGTAGAGAAGAGTGGATATTCCGGTCAGATATCCCTCTCATCTCTTAACAACAACTCAGTGTAAGAGATAGAAATAGAAGCTACCCAAGGATCAATATGTTGAGAAATCCAGCTTGGTTTAATAATGTAAAGAATATGTGTACAGGTTTGGGAGAAGCAAGTGATATTACATCATGGACTTTCAAACATGCTAACACACTACACTGTGATGTTTTTGACAGCTGTTCTTGGAGATTAAAACAGCAATAAAAAATGTTCAGCAAAATTGAATTTTATGGCAATAAAATCATAATTTTTCTGAACCCTTCAATGTCTCCAGCAAATATTTATATTATATATATATTATTCCCACAGTCCAACTCGTGTCACATATTATTATATTACCGTATATATATATATAACACAAACTGACTTTACTACTGCAAGAATGCATCTGAATTCTGGTATAAAGCAAAACATTTCCACAATCTCAAAATCTGTCCTTAACGTGGCGAGAACCGTTAACATGCTGTAACTTGCAAAAAATGTTGAAATTTTCTTTTTTTGTGAATTCTGCTTGGCCATATTCTTTGGAATAAATTTACAAAATAAATTCTCACTTTTCTCGTC
>JAOXYB010041282.1:0-27721 GCA_028565635.1 Phoronis ovalis | reverse complement strand
CAACTCTTATACATACAAAGATGGCTTTACAACTACAGAAACTACATCATATGATGGGCATCTGTCTGCACCCGCAGGCCTCTTGTTTATATCTATCCGTCTAATTCACGAGGATCAGACAAACAAAATGTATTCTAATTTTTTTTTAAATGTCATACTGATTGTCTCTACATTATATGCAACACTGAATTTTTATTTTGCACCATATAATATTTTAAAACAATGTTCTAATTACGATTTTATAGTCAATTTAGAAAGATGATTTTATGCTCAAAATGGAGGATACATTGTATAACATTCATTAAAAAAAGTAGCTCTTAAACGGCGATTACGGAAGGGGACACCCTTGCTGGACCCCCCCCCCCCCCAGCATGCAGCTTCACGGCGTGCGAACTGGTCCGAAGCACATCATTTACTACAAACGCACCACCCTTTTGAAAAAGTGTCTGACGGCTCTGCTGTATTAATTAACTTTCAATGGGTCACTTTATGCATTTTACGAAGCAGTTTAGGTTGGGGTTATTTGCTTTTGCTTCGAGTGAAAAGGTGCGTTGTTATTAGGATTGCTGTTGTTAGCAGTTATCCTATTGGATTTGTGCATTTTTTCCATCATTCTTTATTACCAACTTTCAGCAAGCCATATCTCGATAACGGACTGAGGTTCGAGCACATTACTTGAAGTATGGGGCCATTGTTGACCTTGAGGCTAACATATTATTTAGAGGTCAACGGTTAAAATTCTAAAATTGTTCAAAATGTTCAGATTTTTATATTTTGGCATCTTTTATCGATGGAGAGAATATGCCAAAATTCAAAAACGGTTGGTCATACAAGTTTGAAGATTCATAATTGTTCAAGTGGGTGACTCCGATAAATCCATCTTTTAGTGTTCCGTACGGAACACTAACGGCTTCATTTCTTCAGACTGTAAAAGAGCAAACTGCAGTAATCCTGCTTTTACTAAAAGGCTGTATCTAGTTTTAAATATCTACCGTCACGTAGTTTACATTTCGTTTGACAAGCATGTTAATAGGGTTGCTCCTATAAGGGAGCAAGCCTATTGGTTTTGTACAATTTCTTTTTTCTTTTTCTTCCAATTTTCAGCAAGCTATATCTCGAAGACGGTTACAGCTAGGAACTTGATACTTGATGTATGACATCCCTGGGGTAGGCCATTGTTAACCTTGAGGTCAAAAGGTCATTTGAAGGTCAAAGGTCAAATATTTAAAATTGATCAAAATGTTCAAAAATGATGGTGTTAAGTTACGACAAAGTAATTTTGATGACTTTGAAATATTTCAGTACTAAAAGGTGTTTTTTTTATTTTTTGGCTTGTTTTCAATTAATTTATTGATCGTCCAAAATTCACTAAGCCATATCTCGAAGTCTGTTGTAGTTTATAAGGACGTGATATTTGAGGTTTGACATCCCCAGGGTAGGCCATTGCTGACCTTGGGGTCAAAAGGTCAATTAGGGGTCAAAGGTCAAAATTCTAAAAATGATGTTGAAAGGTAATTTGAAGGTCATTTAACGTTCATAAAAGCCAATATGAGCAACCCTGCCTTTGCTAAAAGGCTATCTAGTTTATGGAATGAAACAGATTGTAAGCACTTGTTACTGCTGTTCCCTTCGTAATGAATCGAATTTTTCCTATAAATTTAGTAAAGAAAAACCTACCTCCAAAACACCTACATCAAAGTGAAAACAAGATAGCTAATGCGCAAAAGTCAATTTATTATTTTCCTGTACATAGTATTTCCCAAAAAATGTTAAAAATACTAGGTGGAATTTTATACAATAAGGCAGCTTTCTCACCATTTAAATTGCAAAACCCATCTGGTGAGAAAAATACGAAATTGATGTTTTACCATGTTAAATAAATGTCCACGTTTTTACGTTTTTAAACATTGTTTTGCAGGAAACTGTGTATTTGGAAAATTTAAAGCAGACCATTCACTTTAGGTCTCTTTGCCGTTTTGACTTTGATATAACTGTTCTGGAGATTTTTTTTGTTTTTCCAGAAGTTATCGCTAAAATTCGATTTTTTATCTGTCATGAAACATAGATTTCCCATAGAAGATTACGCGGATTCAAAATTAGATATAGCGTAGCGTCCTCTACCTGGTTGTCAACAAGTGTCCGGTATCCGGCCTTTTATAACTTACATTAAAATCTAATTTTGGATTTAATGACCAGTACTTGCATGTAGAGGTTACGTTGCTCGCAGTGTTTTTATTTAATATTTAAAAAAAGTAAGTGTTATTGGTGCAGAGACAAATATATTCCCTTCTGGTAGTTACCAGTTAAATTAGATATTTACACTTGAGTGGTTGAAAGTTGGCGTTTGCCCACACTTAAACTCAAGAGTTTTTTGTATCACCACACATTTGAGGTTGTGCAGCCCACTTTTACCCCATCATATGCCCCGCCAGATCAATGTAGATCAGTTTTTTCTGCCAATTCAAAGTACATATAATCTAGGTTTAGATTACGATCCATCTTAATTCGAGTGTTTTTCAATTGGCCATGTTAACATCCCAGGGGGTACTGCCATTCATAGTGATTGTATGTGCCGCCCAATAGGTCCTCGATCTTTTACCAGTCTCCACTTTTACTATGCGATTTCTTTTTTATGTGTGCTTTGCAACTAAATTTCAACCACGCGGTTGAATAAATGATTATTTACCCGCATGGTGCAGCATTTTTTATGTAAATTTTAGGATTTTGTTTACTGTTTTTGCCATAGGGTTTACATTTGTGTGTTTACATTCTAGGGATGTTTTTGCAAATAAATTTTTATCATGGGGTATTATTTAGTATACAGGTTTTATCATGGGGTATGGGTTTTTTACCTTGGGCCTTACACCTCCACCAAGTTTTTTTGATAATTACACCTCAGTGTTAACATTAATGGCGAATGTCATCTTCGTTATTGATTTTAAGGAAGTTTTATTACAGTGACGGCAATTGTAACGAAGCTTTTTGCTGCTTGGTGAAATGAGCCGCTTATTTAATTATTGCATAGTTTTGATAATCTTGATAAATACCATGAATTATATCAACTAGAATGTTGATTTGATGTCATATCAAAATTGTAATGATGGAAACCACTGGTAGCACGTAATTCAGTTAAAAGTATATTGTAGATAGCGGAGTGCGAACTCAAAAGGATATTGGAAACGATGTTTTTTTGTTTAATTTTCAAAAATTAAGCAATAATGATGCGTTTTTTTATAGATTGTGCGGTACCTGTAACACTGTATTAAAGATACTTCCAGACACGAACATTCTAGAGTCACTTAATAATTGAAAGCAGTTTAAAACGTGTTAAGTGATTATTGTTATCGATGTAATTTGTCATCGATTCCATCTAATCATAGCCAAGTTGTATACGCAGATGGTAATTGGTAACAGGAATGTTTTTTGTCAGTTTGGATTTGTTCCTTGGAGCGCTACACCGACTATTATCAACTTTTTATTCCATAAACATATAGAGATGCTAAAAAAAGATAATCGTAAATCCTTCAGGCCGAAACACCCGATGGAAGCTCCTTCAACACTTCAATTAAAAAACCAATGTGACAGCAAGTAATTTGCACTGCGCTGTTTAAATCTCGAGATAATACCTCATGGGCCGTTTGCAAGCAGCGACTCCTGACTGTAGGTTTTGATAGTGGAATCTTTAGTAATTAGTGGAATTGTTTATTAATAAAGACATGAATTGCTAATGTCCATTCTGTGCTTTAGTCTATGTCGTTGATTGATTTTTGAAGACTAGCCTCTATGTTCTAATAGGTGTCGTTGATAAGAACAATGATTGCCTTTTCCCTTTTTGCTTGGTTCTGATGTTCTATATTAATCCTGTTGTTTTACAACTTGTAGGCCCTTGCCTATGTTTATAAGTAATAAATTGTATATTTTACGAGTCATATGTTATTTAATGTTAATTTAGTATCTGGATACATATAAAAAAATATATTTACAGTTATAATAGGCACTCTACCCTTGAATTACATGTGCAAGATGCAAGACAGTGTATGCTACAGTCTACAGTGCATATTATACAGTGAATACAAGTAATAAATATAAACCCCTAATCAACAATGATATGATGTGTGCTGGATATATACTGTTGCATTCACAACGTTATGTTTTAATTGTACTAAGAAGTGGTAAAATCTACATTTTCAGCCAGTTGGTTAACCTCATTCTAGCCCACACAGCTTTTATATGTTAAGATGTAAATAACGCGGAACGGTTGTATCACCATGTACTTGGCCAGGTGGATATTTGTACATATTGCCATCGTTTAATAACTAGTACATGTATGCTTACTTCGAGAGATATCTCGCCGCTTCACACCTATTTGTATACAGTGTACAGGGTTTTATTGAATTGTTGTGCTAGTACTCGTCATCATGCTGCTGCACAGGTAAATCTTGAATGGTTTTGAAATGTTGCAAAGCGAAAACAGCTGTGAATGGAAAATTATTGTTGCAGCTACTTGTTATTCGGTCATTAATCCACTGTCAGTTCTGTGATATTAACTGTTTAACGCTTGAATTAAAATTCAAGATAAATGGATTACATTTGCGGTCATATGCTGTGGTAGGCTTATGACTAAATAATTACCCAACGTCGAATAGCAAAGTGTAAATAAATCTATTATTTCTGGCTCATGTTTCTAATGAGAGTTATAAGCCGATGACAGACGTGTAACGGTACATGTCGAATACCGACCCCGGGAAGAGCGCCTTTTCCGGATGATTTACCGTTAGTTTTTCGCCTCCTCCAACAGCAAAAACCTTCAAGAATTTATTTTGTTTACATACAATGTGCATGTGTAGTTTTATTGGATTATTTTACACTATATACCATTTTTATCGTTTTGCCTCGCAGGTCGACTTGCTGTTTTTTATTTTAATTGCAATTCAGTTTTTCGTATCACGATACGCAACGCGAAGAAGGAATGGATTGTTTTCAGAATTAAAGCAAAACTTTTATAGTCCTATTTGCTTGCCATCCGCTAACAGTCCAAAATCTTTCAGATCGTAACATTAAGACCTACCCCTAGTATAGGGGACTACGCAGTTTTTGACTAAGCTATGGCAAGAGGTCATCAATTAATCTCCTACTGTCTTTATAACTTCTTTTCAAGTCAAGGAAGTGTTAAATGAAACATCTAAACACAGTAGTAAAGTTCATGGGAAGTACTGGGTTTTGTTGTGGGAAAGTTATCTTTTTCCTAGTGTATTTGTATTTTGTTGAGCATTTGTGACCATGATTAATTTGCAAAGTAAATAAATATACACATGATCTTTTATACATTTGTACAGTAATGTTACAAAATACTTTTTACAAATAATTTTACTTGCTATATGTACACCGTCTGGTTTTAAATTTACTTCCGCAAAGCTATGCCGTATGCCTTAAGGTAGAATTCAAATATTTGCGACCACTCCATAGACCCTTTTAGTTTTTTCTATCTGAATTTACTTTTTTGTAAACTGGAAACGACTACTGTAGAATAATCGAATAGTTCATTTTTTTTTTCAAAAGTGCAATTGAAGTAAAATATGATCAAAATCTCTCTTAGCTCCGCCCACTTTTTCATCCAGTTTGTTGACAAAAGTAAGTGTAACGGCAGGTTATACATGGGAAGTGGCAAAACACACGTTTTGCTTTCAATAAATATTCCTTCAAAAAAATTTGAAACCAGTTGTTTTATGTACTGTCCCCGCCGATGTCACTTTGAAGACAAATATTTAGGTAGTTAAAAAGATCTAAAACTGCTAAGCAAGGTTATCGCAAGTATTTGAGTTCTACTTTTTAGTTTGCGCTATACATTTTTATTAGATTTGAGTTAAAGTCATTCAAGTTTATTGCGTTTCAATAAGATGCATGATCCCGTAAGTAATACATCATTGCATTCTTCCAATCATTCATAGTAAAGGATTCATTCAGTGCTTTGTCTACAGTTTTGTATGTGTCCGTTATTTTACACATGTAGCTTTACCGATTTCTTTTTTTCTTGCAATTTTTCTGTTTCTTTATTGTGTCGCCATTTCATTCGTCGATTTTGGAACCAAACTTTTACCTGAAAAGTTAACTTTATCAATCAATATATATATAATAACAGAAAATTGCCAAATCATCTTTTTTTTCTATGATAGAAAAACATGTTTCATCCAGTATTCTTAGAATAGAAGTAATAAAATTGTCCATGCAAATCACGTGTGTTTGTTTAGTCGAAAATGGAAATACAAAAATAATTTATATCAAACATGGGAAAGCACCATGTAAACGTCTAAGAAAGCATAATGGCAGGGGAATAAAATATTTAGTAAGAATATTTACACTTAAGTTTTTGTGCATGCGATGTGTTGAATATGTACCTGTGCGTCTGTTAGTCCCAACATGGCTGCCAGTTGACGGCGATCTGGTTTAGTAACATATTTTTGAATTTCAAAACGTTTTTCTAAACCCTTTCTCTGCAGGTTTGAGAAAACGGCACGAGACCACGATCTTTTTCTTGTCCTGTTGGTTTGACTTGTGTCTAAAATTAATTTAAATTAAATGTAAAAAACTGTAAAACGATGTTTGACGAGGAATTGCGTAACCCGGCCATTGGGTTCTACCAATTAATACTACCGGATGGTTATTGAACTTCGGTTCGGGAAAAATTGGAAGTTATTGTATCCTGTCTCTGTTTTGGCTCGCCTAGAATACAGATTTGTTCTTGAATTCTAACTAAATTGACGTATAACACACGAAGCTACGAATTCGATAAGATAATATCAAAAAATATATATTTACTTGTACAAGTAAAACCTTTGTTATATATGGTTACCTGATATTTCTGACGTGTCTCCGATCCTGTAGTTGGGCGTGTATACGCAATAGGTTGCTGTACAGCAATACGGCGACGCATCCGTATTTATTGGAGTTACGGGTTCTGGCCTCATCGGCAAAACTGTTGTCATGGTATGACATGCAGGTACTGATTCTGTTGTATGCTGGGCTATTGGAACTGGGGGCACAGCGACATCAGTGAAGGTGGAACTATGAGTATCTGAGAAAAAAAATGTTAATGATTATTTTCTCATTCTCGCTTTTACTAATCGTATATTTTGTTTACATTTTACAAACAAAATTAGCAAGGTGGTTTGAAAGGAAACACCTGACCGTATTCATGGTGAATTTCAAGGTATAGGTGATAGAGCAGTCACCTACGTTTACCTTTACAAGGTCGCCGTAAAATACCTACTGTTTGTACAGGATCACCAATATGCTTTCGCTGTGAATTGAAATCAGCTGACGTAGTGGTTATCCCATATCAACAGGTCAAACAACTTTTTAAATTTTTCTCATTGTGTTTTATAGTATCTCCTTAGTTCGCACAATGCATAATAGTACCCATTAATTTTGTGTGGGAGTTTATGTAAGACCAGCTTTACATACATCAGGCCTACCTAACCAAGGTAGACTCGAACCGTCAATCCGCACTCGCGCATCTGTTTCCTACCATTCGATCCCTTTTCCAGGTTTCGCACCGAAATTCCTGCTACTCGAACAGTCGTTTCCGTAGACTCCGTCTCGCGCAAGTTGCCAGAAACTCGAACAGATTTCGGGAGGCCCGGACCTGCTGTTCGAGTCACCGGAAATCTGTACGAGTTTCTGGCAACTTGTACGAGTCTACGGAAACGATGGTTCGAGTAGCAAGAATTTCGGTGCGAAACCCAGAAAAGGGGCTCGCGTGTAGGAAACAGGTGCGCGAACGCGTATTGACGGTTCGAGTCTACGCTGGTTAGGTAGGCCTGTACATGTAATACCACCCTTTCTTGTTAGAGTCACCAGGGAATGAATGTTTGGAGAAAATGTGAGTTAAAGCGTTAGCCTCGGGTAAAATAACTTTTTCTCAAAAAAAATAAGTTCGTTTATAATTATATTCTGGCAAAAATGTCATATTTTCCAATTTATAAAGGGTTTAGGAAAAATTGTTTTCAAATTTACAGAATAAATACAAAATGATTTATTTTTACATTGAATGAATGGTGATGTAGACCAAATATGAGGGGAGTAGGGGGTACCTCCCAAGGTACAATGCTCGCACTTAAAAATCAGCAATGCAATTGACAACCAAAAAAAAAAAAAACGGTTCCCGAAAAGATAACGGTCGCCAAAAATATATAACCAAAAAAAAACAAAAAACGTCGCCAAAACCCAAAATAGTACACTAAATTATGCAAAATAATGTTCGCCAAAAGACAATGCTCGCTGCTCACACTGAACAGACCAAATGCTCGCTGCTCGCGATACCCCCCCCCTACAGCCCTCAAATATTCCCATGGGGAAGAGGGAACTAGAAAGCGGTTGAAATGATCCTATTTACAAGTCGCTGGTAGGGTTACTGATTCTTTACTTACTGTTTTTTGACAGAATCCTATGAATTCCAAACTTCAAGTCGCTACTCCTCACTGCTTGTTTTTCACTGATGTTTCCTTCACCAATCGAATTTTCTGACCCAGCAATGCGCACTCGTGGAGTGTGGCAACTTTGAGTATTTAAAAATGGCTGTTCAGTATTATTAGACGTTACTGGATTTGAAAAAGACCTCGTAGTGGCAGTATCGGTACACCTGTTTCCTTCGTCGTCGATTGTCGCACAGTTAGTTGTACCATGTTCTACGTTTTTGTTTTGCTCCAAATTAATATAAGTCGATCCGTTATTAACAAATAGAGGCATTGTTCTGTTTTGAAAATTTAATGGCGTAAAAGCAGGTGAAAGAGACCAGAAAGATGATGATGGTCCGGGGTAGGCATATATCACCGTTGGTGTTGCTGCAAACAAGTCTGTCATTGTCAATTCTGCAAATCGAAAAATCGAAAAAATTATTGTATAATAGATGAATCTAATATGCAAAGGTAATTCTGTTCTTTAGCCTACAACATATTAATATATCAAGCAAATTCAAATTTTGCAAATTATAGACATTGTACATGAATATGTTCGAGTTCTTTTTTTCGTTTGCGGAGTTTAGAACCACTCAGTTTGGCGTACAGACCGATTTTGTTCAAAATACAGTTTTATGAAAGAATTTTAAAATAGAAAATAAACTAGTTAAATGTTCCGTCTGACGCATCACGAATACTTACGTGTTTTTCTTTTCCTTCTGCGCCTGCTTCTACGATATAAATAAATGAACTTCTTTTGGGAAAGTTGTCTCAATTTTGAACTCTGTGATTTGACGCTTTCATTCATAATTTTCCATGAATGGCACCGTTGCCATTGGATACCGGAGATCTTTCATTAAATGGTCGTAAGTGTAAACATACATGTAGAAAGCATTTAATGTTATCATGGAAAACAAAACAGTTTTTTATATATATGCAACGCATTTTTTCCACATTTATAAAATATTTTCTAAAATATTGCACGACTTAATTTATCACCACCGATGTACATAGTAATAATAATTTGTAGTGACTGTATCTAGTCATATAGGCTCCATCAATTATTGGGTAGCTGCGTGCAATAATTTTGAATGGTAACGATGTTTGACGATGTTGCTAATGTTGGACTTCTTGGGAACTGAATAAGACTAATTTCGCAGTTTTCTGCACTAACTCTTTAAAAGGCCCTTTTAGTACGCTAGTACATTTTTAAATGCGATACTCAAAAATGTCTCGTTTTTAATTTTACTGTCTCGGACCCTTTTATTCTCACAAATGGAAAGCACATGACGAGTAATACCAGTTTTTGTTTTGAAGGTAACTTACAATTCTACAGTTGCTTCTTTTCGGATATATAATATCTATATATATATCCGAATTATAAGGACCTTTGTTATTGCATGTAAAAACAATTGATTATAATTCCTATAACGCAAATTTATTAGAGTATTGAGAGACCCGACCGGAGTCAATCAACAAGCTAAATGTCTTTCTTATCTTGCTCATCAATCTTTTAATGTGTAAACACGTTGTGCTGAATATACACCAAATAATCAGACAAGATAACACCTCACAAACACCTGCAAGAAATCATTGGCCAAAAATACTCTTAATAACTTTTTTAAGCACATATGTAGTTTGACTATTTTCCCGTTTTTCATTACATGCATCGTGTTTCCGTCTGTTCTTGGCTTTCTTTGAGAATATATTTACCCAAGGGAAGGTAGTATGAAAGTGATTATGTTTAACAAATTTTGGCTTGAAATGGTAATTTTGCGTTATGTATTTTGGGAATGTTTTTTTACCTAATCCCCGGTCACGAAAAAAGGTGTTTTTAGAAATATGACACTGCATTCGCATGCATCGCTAAAATTTCACTTTCTTACGTTGTGATTCTGATCAAACTTTACATTTCACAAAAAAAATCTATGCAAGCGCAACATTAATTGCGCTCTGTCGACATACTAAAAATATATAGTAGGATATTTTTTCCAATATAGAGTGAAGTATGTAAAACTGTTAATATATGGCGACACCGTGTGAGCATAATGTAAACAACATTTCCTAGACAACCAGACTACATCAATCCGTTGGTCCAAATGAATGCCATCGGTTTCAACCAGTTACACGCGCCCGGAAGGTTTCGATATATTGAGCACCATTATGTCAGCAAATATCACCATAACTAAAACTTTAATATAATAGGTGTTATTAACATGGTCAAATAATTATCATTTAATTGCTGTTTATCAAATCAATAGCCTTTTGTACTGTTTGTATCATGTTTACCTTGTCACCAATAATCTCTGATATTGGCAAATTTACAACTAGCATCATACAAAATACACATTCTTGGTCCGTGATGAAACATATCTAGATTTTATTGTAAAATATACAGAGACATCATCGTTATCCATATTCAGTATGGTATCATCTTGTGTACAGATGAAGAACATGGATAAATTATGTGGACATCGTTAACTTTCTCTTAGTGTTCATTTAAGAAGAAACGGACAAGTTGCTAAAGATTGCGTGTTATCATGAGAAATGTTTTTTAGACAAACATAGAAATGTCCAATTTCAAATTTAGATAAAATTTATGGAACTCGGAAACTCTACATCATGTGTTTGGTGTTGAATTACGTAAAGGTTTGTACAACCACAACTTTTTTCACCATTATGATTTTTGTTCCTTGAATGCAATTGGCAGCCATTAGGTTCAAGTTAAGGACTTGATGAAAAGTGGAAGCACGAGTCTATTTAGTTATACATGTTATTTAAACATTAGTTTTCTTAATATTGTCTGTGTGTCTCCAGTGCTTGTAACTTCCAACATGACGATTTGGTTAAATTGTACATGAACGCTATCGCACATTTACATATCGCTCGGAGATAAAAACTCTAGCTAAGCTTTTTATTGTAATTAGTCTTTTTAATTCACAAATTTAATACACTTTTTTTAGGTTCTGGCAGCAATATTTTTTCTAGCTCTTCCATTTACTAACGGTAAGTCACAATGTAGGACATAATTTTTACATAACATATGATCTTTTGATAATTTGCGGAAATATTCAAAAGCAAATTAAAAGTTAACACATTAAAATTATATTTACTATATGATTTTAAAATGTGTATGAACGAATATTAATTAGACTGTTATAGTAAATAGGATCTTTGGATATTTTGTGCGTATTGAAAATACTTATAATAACATTAAAACTATCATGTTTCATATTTTACCTCTTGATTTGAAAAAATATATGAGCACATGTTAGTTTTAGTTGAAACTGATTGACTATATTTATTATAAAAATATTGTATATTATATAAAATAAATTCATCCGTTCCTGTTCCGGTTAATGATATAGTATGTTCTACTAATATGGCTGGTGAAGGAGTTAAAAAACAACGAAACAGCATGCAGATGACTTTGCTTAGATTGACTGTATCCCTGTGTATGTTCTGCGTATTAGAGCTCAAATGAAATGATCGTCTATTATAGCTGGAGAGTGTGCTGTAGGATGGGTGAAAAACTTAGACAACTGCTACTTTATAGTGAGCAATCAGACGTCTACTTTTGACGAAGCAACAGCTTTTTGTGGTCGCCTCGGTGGAGCTTTGTTAGCTATAGAATCACAGTCAGAAAACGACTATCTATTTTCCATAACGTAAGTGCTTCATTAGACATAGTGTACTATTCAGCAAAAAATGAACCGCACTTAATTATTCCTTTTTTAAACATCTGTTTTTCTAACTTTTTGTTGCTCATTTAATACAGTAGGAAAAGACGCTGACATCTAACCAACAGTGACAAACGTAGTATTGTTGTTTTTTTAAATTTCAGTGCTGGATTTCACTATGAGAGTTTTTGGATAGGATATAGACAAGTTGTGGGATCAATATGGCGCTGGGTGGATAACACTCAATCAATATGGACTAACTGGGACACTGAAGAACCAGATGCCGATGGAAGCTGCACGCGTATGAGTACCAACAGTGGCGAGTGGAGGGACAGGGACTGTGAATCAAGTTATCGTTTTGCTTGCAAGAGACTGCAAGGTTTGTTGGTGATGACACAATTACATAACGATAATTAAACCAGTCAGGTTGCTCGTTAGACGTCGGTAATTGGCCGTAAATGACGACGGTACAGGGATATGAGATACAGTTACCTTGTTCCCAGCTTTGGGTAATAGAGTGGGAAGTTATGATTGTTAGTCAAAAGGTCTGATATACATTTTATATTAATTTTCAGAATGTGGAACAATTCCTACTGTATTTGAAGCCACAGTAAGTAGTAACGCCAGTACTTCACTAGTAGGTCAAACAGTGAGATTCACGTGTAACTTAGGTTATGAGTTTCCGGACGAGTCTGTGACAAAAATTTCCACTTGCCAACTGGGAGGAACATGGTCCCCAATACCAGACTGTCAAGGTTCGTGTATATTTTTATGCAAATCCTTCATTAAGTGTTTAACCCACAAACAATTATAATTAATTTGTCTATACGGTGTTTGAAAATCAAAGCGTAGTTGAAGCTCAAACGACGTATTTTGAAAAAGTTAATTATTACGCGACTTCACATCAAGTTCTTATTCGCTGTTTCAGATTTACTGTGTCCAGTATATGCACCACTGGATCACGTAATCTTCAACACAACTGACAGGCGTTATAGCACCGTAGTACAATTTGAATGCGAACCGCGACACTGGTTTTCAAGATATGAAGTTAATGTAACAAAGACTGCAGTATGCTTGGGAACAAAAAGCTGGTCTCTTAATTTTACGGCCTGTGAAGGTAAGATTACTATCAATAATTTCAGGCCTGTACTGGGATAATATTATAGTAAAATGAATATACCGATGACATAAGAAAAGGTTTGCCCAGAACCCGGAGCAGAAATGACCATGTAGTGTATTAATGAATGGTTCACGTTGGCTTTCGCCATTTGTTTCTTCATGGATTCCTGTAAGCGTTATACACAGGTTAGCATTTTTTACTTTCAGAGATTGCCTGCATTCGTCCAATCACAAGTTATGCTACAGCCAGTACACCCTGGAATATATTTGGTACAGTAGCGACATATGAGTGTGACACAGGTTATGATTTTCCTGATAATTCAACTGTGAAGTCGTTCTTCTGTACACAAGGTGGTGGGTGGGATCCTCCTCCTGCGCCTTGCGAAAGTAAGTCGTCCGCTTTAATTTCCTAAAGTATTTAATTAACCCTGCGGAACCATTATTAATTATGCAAGTGAATTATTGTGCACTTAAACAGTTCTTCTTATAATATTTAGTATTTAAGTTATTTTAGCATCAATAGCTTTTCTGGATAGACAAGATAGAATTATACTCAAGCCAGAAACAGTTTAGGTGGTATGTCCTAACTTGATTGAAATGCAAACTTTTTCATTTCAGTTCGTACGTGCAGCGAATATAATGTGACAAATGCAATACCTTCCACGTATTCTCGTAGCTTTAATACAAGAGTTTCGTGGGAATGTGCTGGGGGGCATGAATATAATGATTCTAGTATTGTCAAATATATGCATTGTGACGACCAGGGATTCTGGCAACCATCAAGTTTACCCGACTGTTATCGTAAGTTTTTCTTAATTTATTGCGCCTTGCTAGTCTTTTTAAGCCTTCATAGTTGTGCAGGGAAATATAATATTTTGTTGTATTATGTAAGTTTGGAACACATATCGACAAAAAATATGTTGGGTTGCTATATAACTCCCCTAAATATTATCCTCATTGGATGCTTAGTGCTCTTAGAGAACGTTATTAGCTTTGAAAGATTGTAAAAACAATAACTTTACAAAGCTTTTGTCAGTGACAGTTAATATCTCAATTGAGAGCATGAACTAGAAGCAGCATACCGCATTGTGTTGTTTTTTTAACCAAAACCGTTAATCCTAGAAAGCTGTGTGGTGACAATCTTTTATGTTTTAGCAATTTCATGTGGACCTATTCCTAATGTGACCGACGCCGAGCCGAATACAACAGACACAGTGTTTGGGACTGTTGTTAATTTTACTTGTTTAGACGGGTATTTCTTCACTGATGGCTCAAATTCAAGAATGACACATTGCAATATATTCGGACAATGGACGGTAGAACCGACTCGTTGCCTGCGTAAGTTAATAATGATAAATTTCACATTTTATCATTATGTTGCTGTACAATCTAAACATTTAAAATTTCATTTACTGTGTACTCGTTATTGCAGTATTTGTGATTTAGTAATAAGCACATTGTTTTATAATAAACTGCATGTACCAGGTGAAATCATTTCGAAGTAATTAAGTTGATGCCGGAGTTAACGGTTTCGTTGTTACTTCCACCGAAGTTTCAATGCAAGTTTTGAGGGTTTCTTTATTTATACCGTCAGAATATTTTCGTCAGTCCTGATAGGTTAATGTAGATTCACGATGTACATTAAGCGGTGTTTTGTCTCTTTCAGCATTTATCATAAAAATAGAATACGGAAAAGTTTATGAGAAAGTAGAAGCCCCCGGCTCGACAACTATAGGTACAGCAGCTATGATTTTTATGATAACCTGCCTCGTTCTTGTAGTTTTCTTAGATGTAGCAACTATAGGCAAACATTTAGTTGTAATGCGCAGGAACCTTGGGTGCATAAGTGAACAAGAATACGAAAAAACAGTCGGAAGCAAGAAAAAACAAGAAATAAAAAAGAAATGGAAAAAATCTAAACAAAAGATAAACACAGTTACAGCTTTTGCTAATATAAATAAAAAAAGTTCAGATTTCGAGGACAATGGGAATCCAAATAGAAGTAGGCCTAGTTCGGCCTGGAGTCAGGATCCGGAAGCAGGGATTATATCACAGGTTAACAAAGTGGATGATCCTGACGTGTATAATACTAGCTTATATCAGTTTGAGCAGCAGCATGATGCTACAGATAAAGTGGATATGGACAAAGACAGAGATAGTCTCGAAATGGCTATGGCTTTATATGATGCTGAAGCCGATATAGGAAACACAGCGACAGTAAGCGTAGAAGATCAACAAGTAACAGAAGAACAAGAAATAACAGACGTGATGGACACTCAACTATAGGCAAAATTAAATTATCGTAAAACAATTTCGCATCATAAATCTGTTTTTCTTATTTCTGAAAAATGACGGATAGTGTAAAGATTAATCAAATAAGCATCTTATTGAATTTACATATTTTTTATAGCTTGAGAGATGTAACATGTTGGAGAGCTCATGCAGAGCGAGTTCGTTTTTGCATAAAACTATCACAACTTGCACATTAATATTTTTTATCAAACAGAAGCATAATGTAAATTTCTTTCTATTGATTTTGCCAACGCAATCGAATGTTTTTATTATATTAGAGAGGATTAGCTACCAGTATTTTACAAATAGTACAAAATGCATAGATTTAATCTTGTTGTTTTACTAAGTCATGTGGATTAAAGAAATCAAGAGATGAAAACGTATAACAAAATGTTTTGTTTCGCTTAAACTTATTTTGGTATACGGCTTCTACCCGTGCCACCCCGTACCAATACCTGTTTAGTTTTCTAATACTCTCCTGTGTTGTAAAAGCATAACGTGCGTATACATATAAGATACGTATAGTAATTTGAAATAGATTTATTTTTTCATTGTAACATTAATAACTAGGAAACCTGTAGGTTGGTAGTTTTAAGAGAGAATATTGTTGAATTCAACCATCACGGACAAAATATTGATTATATCGAAAATCAAAGTTATGTTAAACTGCTTGCAAGTGCTATCATGGCAACAATAGTACCATTACAAATCGTTGAATTAATTATGAGGTTTGGTGGTTAAACAAAGCGATAAAGCGTGTACAACGATAAAAAGATCAATGCTTGTAATTTTCTTGTCCCATACTAAAGGAGATTTAACCAGTCTTTTACATGCAAAACTTTTTCGAAAATGTGCAATGGTTGTATATATTTTGTAAGTAAATTTAATATATTGCGTCTTGGTTTTAAGTTAATTTTATTAAACTGCATCTGGGTGTGCATTGTTGACTTATACATAAAAATAAACAATAAAAACTAACATAAAATGCTTTTGTTGCTTGAAAATTCAGTATCCGCTGTTCCAAGGGAAGATGAAAAGGAAAGTTCAGAAAGGCTACAATAATCGTTATGCAAAATTCGATTAATTGATTGTGCAATTTTCTGCCTGAGCATATATTACTGGTACGGTCAATGGCCTATAGCGCCATCTGCAGGAAGTGTGCAATGGCAGCCATTTTATAAGACACTCTGTCAGTCGATTGAGTCGGAGTACAAGATCACTATAAACTATAGGCAGCCAAATTCTTCATACGTTAAGTTTTAAATGTATTTCCATCGTAAAGATATAATGTTGTTCAAAACAAGAGGACCGAAGACAATCACTGCGTTGTGTTTTATCATGTAAGCGATGATTATTGACACGGGACTTTCAATTACGGTCTATAAATCTATAATGTATTACTGCTGAAATAACATTTGCATGCTCCCATATATAGCAAGTTACATTCACACTATTGAACTTTTGGACAATTAATCCAACTAATTAATAATCATTCTTTGGCCAACCATAGAAATACACAACGCATGTTTACAAAGATATTAATTATTAATATCTGATTATAGATCAATTGCTGCGTATATTTGAGTTTCAAGATGTCGGGTACTAGTGGAACGTAATTTATAACTCTATGAAAAACGTATATTTTAGAGCATTTACAAAATACTAAGGATGATTAAATTATTGTCTGTGGTGAGTTTTGAAAAGTTTTATTTTATGACTGATATTTGTTTTCATACACTTTAATAAGTGTTAGCATATACAATTAGGGCTTGTTAACGAAAATCGTGATGGACTTGGGTGACGATCGATTATAACGAAATTAAAGCTTAGAAGCTACGTTTGTTGTACAAAACTGGAAATAAAATCAGTTTACACTGAATTTAAACAAGTTTAAAAGTTTTATTTTTTATGGTCAATATGGGATTTTTTCATATTTTGTTTCAGATAACCTTTTCAGTATTTGCTGCAATTTACATCGATAAAGCTGAACGTAAGTATTCTAAGATTACACTTGGTGGTGAAAATTTGACTCTTTTAGTAAAAATATTTTATGTTAACCTATTTAAATTAAATAATTCAAATAACTGTAGAAAAATAGGTGCAAATCCAAATGGTAAATTAAGTCGAAGATATTTCACATTTAAAATAAATTGAATCCATTTTCAAGTAAAACATAATTCAATTTTTTTTATTAATAGCTACACTTATTTATGTGTTTGTTTCAAATAAATATTGTATATATTTTATTTCATAATTATATCTTTACATTTTAAAAATAATTATGAAAATTAAAAAGTAAGGTTAGAAATCAATTTATGCTTTAAAAAAAATTCAGAGTCGGTTTCTTTGGTATTCATAATAAATGTACAAGTTATAAGAGGCATATAAAGCAACACATTCATGTGTGTTTCATAAAAAATATTTTGCAGTATTTTTCTGCCCCGACGGTTTTGTACCTAATGGTACATCATGCTATTGGATTGAGCATAATAGAACCGTGACATGGCAACAAGCTTCGACCAGCTGCGTGCAGATTGATACGCAATTGCCCACCATAGAAACAGCAGAAGAAAATGACTTCCTTTTAAATGCAGCGTAAGTAAAATTATATTTCAAAAAGTTTTAAAATAGCAAAATAATTATTATATGGTTGTTTAAAACATTTAATTTGCTTTCTTTCAAGCAAATAATTACGCAGTATGAAAAGTAATGCCTGGAAATCTTTGTATTTGGTTGGTGGATTTTTACAAGATATTAAACTCCTGTTGGACTGCATGCTATCTGTGCTACAACTTATTAGTGCATCCCTGTGTTAATGTGTTTTAACAGGCCATTAGTCTATGGTAATGACTACTGGATTGGATTCAAGCGTGATCCGAGTACCAACGTTTGGTCTTGGGCTGATGGATCAACATCTACTTATAACAACTGGGATCCCGGTGAACCGGATGGTGATGGAGATTGCGGGCGTCTTACTGGAGTCCACGAGGGGAAATGGAGAGACAGACATTGTACGAATTTTTATAATCCTTACATTTGTGAGCGATTGAAAGGTAAGGAGAAATACAATGGTGTACAAATACTTGTATACCGATATTAACCCATACCCCTTTCATTCAAGAAAAAAGGGAAGAGTGCTGAAATAGATCTATGATATTATTTATTCGTATTGTTACATGTAAATGCTGGAATCTAAAATCTTGGTTTTACGATTAAGAGAAAATTGTTTTTGAAATTATTTTTGCTCGACTAATATGCGATTTCTATACAATATCATTGCAATGTACAGTGTAGCATCCCTACCAATTGCTATTATTGCAGATACACAATTAGCAGAGAAACAATTTTTTGTAAAGAATTCTTATAATGTTTAATTTCACTTACAACCCTCTTCTTTATAGAATGCGACTACGTACCAGAGGTTAATGAAGCTGTTCCACACCAAAATTTGAGTCGTACTGTAGTTACTACTGTTACTAACTACACATGTAACATTGGTTGGATTTTCCCAGGAGATGTACTAACTAAAATATCAACCTGCCTGATTGGTGGAACATGGGATCCATTGCCACCATGTCAACGTAGGTGTATAATGTCGTATTCTATCAAATAAAAAGTCTTTCGACATATTTAAGACTATTTGACTGTCAATCTAAAGCTAATAGTGTTTCAGTTTTCATTTCTTCCTTTTTTTCTTGAAAAAGGACACAATGGAGCATATACATACATATACGTAATGTCTTTTAACTTTTTGTTTAAAAAAATTATATATCATTTCTTTCCTGTTTTAGCCGTACAATGTCCCCCCGTCCCCGTCGTTGGTAACGCTACAGCAAATAGTACTTCTGTCGGTTACTTAGACGCTGTTAGCTACTCCTGCAACCTTGGTTATTGGTTCTCCAGAGAGGAGTATTTGATGAGTAAAGAAATCTTCTGTCAGCTCGATGCTACCTGGAATGCCGTAGTACCTGACTGTACACGTAAGATCTATTGTTTATAATCGGAGACATAATATGTATCCGACAAATGTTTCATTATTCCATGGAATGCACAAAGGAAATTCAGATTTATGAACTGAATTATGTTCCTAGACCTGTTGCTCATAAGTGTGAATTCCCTTTGTGTGTGCCTCTTCACGATCTGATGATTCATGAAATGAAGGAAACATTTGTCGGATACATACATGACCCCCGACTATGATACTTACCCAGATCCTCGTCCAGTATAAGAAAGAGTATAGACAAAAATAGACTTGCTCCAAGTCCTTCAATCTGAATTTTTTATTATTCTTTTTTTTTATTATTTTGATTAATGTAATGTAGTTTAGTTACAAATAAAACAATGTTTCAGAGAAAAAAATGCATTTTTAAAAATTAATTGACCTACTTACTATATCCCCATTTGATAGTGCCATATGTTTGATAGTGAAATCCAGTAAAACAAACATATTTTTAGCGGGAAAATTACTGATCTAATATAATATATAGAATCACATCTTATTAATTAATATTAACTAAAAAAAATCATCCACAGGGACTTATAGCAAGTCTGATGCAGAAACAAACGAATACTTGTTGTCTATACAGAGTTTAAAAATATCATTTGGGAAAAATGTTTAGTAAATATGTAGAGTATAAAAATGATTTGTATTCCTCGTTCTCGTACATGTAGTACATAAAAATAAGTCAAAGAAAACAACACATACATGTATAACCCCAGCTTTAGTGTTTTTTTCCCATTAAACTATGTTTTTCAGCGGTCGTTTGTGCAGTGCCTATTGCTCCTTATAACGCAACCTGGACAAACAATGATACTCACGTAGGAGCGACCGTCAATTACACGTGCGATTTTTCGTATGACTTCCCGGATGAAGACTTGTGGAAAGTATTTACCTGCCCTCAAAATGGGGTTTGGCTAGATCAACATGGAAATACTGTTACAAACTGCTCAAGTAAGAAAAACAATATTTGCCTTTATTTTAATTAATCGAATAACAAATCAATTTGAAATGGCAGTCTAATTGAAATAAGGTTAATATTTTTTTATGAGAATTACCTTCTTTTTTATTATTAAGATTGTTATATGAATAGCATATTAAGATTGTTATATGAATAGCATATTTATGCTAAGATTTTGAACTGTTATCCATATTCTATTCATAAACTTAAGAGTATGCCACAATTAAAAGACCGGAGATCGATCTATAATGACAAATCATTTAATATCTTATTTTGACCAGCATATTCCTGTTCACCTTCTAATATTACATCCAATTAGAAACAATTTCATTTCTTATTAGTGGTCAATCATATGTTTTATTGTTCATACGTACATTGTATTTTTAATTTTCCCTTCATAGTCGAACCGTTGCAGAAAGTACAAGAGAAGGTGGCAAGATAAAACATACTTCACAACTTATCCCATTTTTTTTTCAGAAGTGACATGTCCGTCTCCAATGATTAATAATTCGAGAAGTAACACTGAGTTGAGAGAATACGATACTACCGTGACATATACCTGTATAGCTGGTCACAGGTATAATGACAGCGCTACTATAAAAAGTCACAAATGCCTAATAAACCACCATTGGAATAAGTTCATACCAATTTGTGAACGTAAGTTTTTTCTTTGAAATAATTTCCAATTTGTTTACAATAAGAAGGAATTTGTGAAAATTTGAGAATACGGTTTTATATATGGTGATCTCTGACTGATCAGAAATAAAATTCAAATATATGGCTAATAAAAAATTCTGTTTTAATTGACTGAAAATGATACTTGGACACTATACTCGGACACTACGTACAGAATTGCGGGCTTTCTGTCGGATTTTTTTAGTTGATCTCTATTGGGATTCTGGTCGGGATTCTGGTAAGCCTAGATTTACTTGATTTTTTATGATAACATGTTTATACGTTTATTCATTGTAGCTGTTCACTGTCCTGAACCCGTGAATATCACGTATGGTTCAATGAGTACAACAAACACAAAATATCTAACGGTCATTAATTATACGTGTACCGATGGTTACCTGTTCCCTGATGCTTCACAATGGCGGTTAGTCTGGTGCACAGAACACGCAACATGGAGTACTTTAATTCCAAACTGCAAACGTAAGCCAGTGAATGTTCTTAAAATTTAATATAATGATCGATTAAACTACACATAATGTATGAAAAACTTATAAATATATCAGTAAGCGTAATGATCTTTCACAGATAAATGAATGACAAAAAATAAAATAGATATCTAATTTGATATACTTCTGAGCACTTTAATTATTCTTTAATTAATTATTATTTTTATTTTCTGATGCAGAAAGTCGCCGCTTATAGAGTTTTTCTCTACTTATTGTACTGTTCAGTGGGTTTTAATTGCGTCCGTGTAATATTTAGCTGCTAAAACAAATTTTGAAAATGCTTTTTTCTAGTCGCCAGTGAAATACCAAAAGTGCCTCTAGATGTTGTCCACGAGGCCGAGGAGGCACAAGGCGCTATTGGAATCGGTGCCCTTGGTATTGCTATGATGTTATTTGTGCTAATATCCATGGTCTTATTGGACTTAATAACCATACAGAGACACTATCAGGTATATTTCTACATCTTTGGAAATGTAATTAAAAATTACATACTGAAAATAGGACTCCATTCTCCCATAAACTTTAAACTTGTTTCGTTTTTAATATTTTTAGTTACGACATGTGAATGGTCATGCTAAATGTTGAAATATGAATGAGTACAGGTATCTATGCGAATTGCTACTAAAATGCTGTAATTCCACATTAATGATATTAGAATGTAATAAGAACTGACTATTGTTAAAAAATAAGTTATTCTAACTCACTGAATCAACTAATTATTCTAACCTTGACATTCGTTCGACATTTCGTCACCACCTCTCGGGTAACTCAACCAGTAGCAGCGTGATCTTGGTGTACAAACCGTACAAAGACTGTGGTAAGGTCATGTATGAGTGAGTTGCCAAGTGTATAATATAAGTGAAGAGTTGCTAAGACGAAAATGATTATTCAAGGTTATTTGCGATTGTGTCCGAACAATGAGTTACTGCATATACGGCATATACAATTGATTATTTTTCTAGGTGCTCAGAGACAACATCCTCAACTCCTGTTGCTGGCCAAGCGGAGACAAGGACCCCGACGATCCAGAGACCGGAGACAGGGCCAAAATATTAGAAACCGACGAAATTGACGATAAAGAGTTCAACTTTGGTTCTAAAACGTCCGTGAAAAGCAAGAGATCAGACTCTAAAATGTCAATTTCTGAGTCTCAGTTTCTTGGTTCCAAAGCTTCGTTGAAATCCAACAAAGTGGCACCCACGATTCCTACCGATGGTAAGAGATTACAAATGTACTAGTTAACAATAGGCATTATGTACAATTAGTGTTCGAGTAACTAGGCACTATGGCAATAAGTATTTGAAAAAACGATTGTTGGCCGGGGAGGCCTATCGTTTTTGAGAACACCGATTTCGCCATAGTGCTGAGTTACTCGAATGATATTTGCTTTATTTCCTGCTTTAAAATGTCTTGCATATTTGACGAATACGTCTAAATGGGTAATTTTTCAACAAAAAATCCTTAAAAATGAAAACATTTATTAACAAATATTCGGATTAGGTACATATAAAGCAAAAACCTAGAAATGGGCCTGTTTTTTGCGAAAACCACAGGAACAAGTCTCTTTTGGAGAATAAAATCCATAGACTGAAATGGAGGGATGTTCTAAGTTTGAGCTAGAAACAACAGCTCCTTTAGAAGTTGCGCCAACATTAAATGCTAGTAGTAGTACGTACCACACACACTTGATGGAGAGATACGAATTGCACATATCCGATGTTTGCAGTTATAATGGAATATTTTTTTCGTTATCAATTATAGACAGCATTGATGGTCAGGAAAAAGAAACAACTTTTGAAAAAGACCCGGAGATGAAAGCGATCGACTTAGATGAAGAGCTGAGTAAGTTTTTGAGTGGCGACATAGATTTTGCTGACGATAACAATACGGATGTCACCAATGAGAACAATGCCTCCGAAAAAGAAGATCAAAAAGGAAAAGTAAAAGGAAAAGGAAAGGGAGTGGGCAAAAAAACTGGAAAATAGTCAAAACAATTCCCCATAATTGATTAAGCAATGGAAACCGGAATTTTTGACAAAACGGAGTTGCAATTAGGTTTAATATCAAAATTTTGAATTATCCTTACCTGGGATACTAAGTTTTCATTGTAAAATTGCAATAGACCTGTGAATTGAACGATACATGTCTCAGGAGGATGTCACCCGGTATGCCATGGCAAACGCGGTCAGACTGCTATATATCCCTGAATGTGATATTTAAATAAACTAGTTTGCCGAAGCGACATGTTGTCGTAATAGTGTGTAAATAAAAAAGGAGTATGCGGTTGACAGATAATGTTATATTTTAATCATGTTTTACTATTGATATATTCTTAAATCATAGCAATGTGATTTCATTATCTTTTTAATATGTTAAGTGAAAGCGGACATATGTTTATTAATAGATAGATTTTTTAAAATTCGTGCGCGTGCATTCTTATAGCTATACACACAGTTGTACATTAAATCTTTCTATTTTCTTTGTAAAATCTTGCTCAATAATGGTATAAATAAAGTATTTTTCTTCAGAATTATTTCTATGTTTCTGTGATTTATAAGTTAGTATCACTTCTAATTCGTTTCCTGCTTTTAATTTCGTATGCACATGTAGTGACAAGATATCAACAACCGATATAAAGTGACTGTCCGGAGGCACATTCGATTCCAAGCTGAACAATGATACGTAGGCACACATATTCCATTCAAACTAACGAAATGTTTCTTAATACTTTGCATCTAGCTGGTTTCGGACAACCCTTTGTCTACATCTCCCTCTAATATTGTCCAAATGTGCCACCGTGGAATTTTATTGTCTGTTTGAGTGTATCTGCTTGGTCTCACATCTCTACGTAATTGAAACAAGTGAAATAACAGAAGACCAGATAGTTGTTTGCGGCCCTTTTCTTGTTGGCAGCAATGCAAGTCTAGAAAAAATGTAAAGTGATTCTTGGTTAGTTTTATACGGTAATGTTGGGCATATCGTTCTACCGTAAAACAAGTTAGTTATGAAATCCAATCAGCAGCTAATGCCCGTGTGTATACTTCGGACATATATTCACCACAACTGGCAAAATGGGCAAAAAGCAACGTGTGTCGCAAAACTGTTTACATAAATTGTCATTTTGTGTCTAATGCAAATGTTCAATGAATCTGCCGAAAGATTCTTGCGATGCCGGTTGCATTACTACTAGGCAATTATGTAACAAGGGATCTTGAAGATTCTCCGAAAGTAATTTAACTTTAACATGATTTTAAATACAATAAGCGCTTTATAGCATATTTATACAGTCATGCATTTTCTTTTTCTTTTGACAGGTAAAGTTACGCATTGCGTGAGTCTAGTAATATACACATTTGTTCAAAGTATTATTTCAAATATCAAACCCTTACTCATCAAAGGTTAATAGTTATTTTAAAATTATATTATGATATCATGTTGTATTTTGATATTTCTTTTAATTGTTAATTTAAAAATCTTATTAAAATTCATCTTTCTCCGAAATAAATGCAGGCACTATGATGACATTATTATTTATGGAGCTGTTCTATTACTTGTCCACGTTGTTAATTTCACTTCTACTCTTTATAAAGTATATTACATATTGAAACTAAACTCAGCGTATGCTTAGTTATTTTTTAAAATTAAAACTATATAGGACAATTTATACCAACCACTCCCCATGCCACAATGATGATACTCGGGTCGATCACCCGTAATCCATATAAATATGGATGAATCTAGACTATCGAGGCATTTTCTTTTGTTTTTTTGATATACCTCAAACTGAGGGATAAACTGAGAAAAACATTACCCTTTTCGCATTGTTATGAACATATGAATCAGCTAGTGAGCGCACCCGATCAACATTCCTTGTTAAATACTTAACAGATAGATACAGTCAAATTATTGGCACAGGAGAACATGCCTAAGATATTTCAGTTGTTTCTTTAAAAATATTGGGAAACTACCAACCAGAAACATTCTTTACTATTAACTATGAAAAAGTAAAAGAAGTTTGGGAGCAGAAATAAAGTTGAACATTTCTTTGAGACATCGCTAAAATTTAAAGCCAGGAGTGGAGCCCTCCATCTCGATGGAAAAGTGCCAGTCTGATGGAACATGTAAATTATGTAAGTCAGCTCTAGAAGATATTACACATTTCATGTTACTTTGTCCCTCAAACACCTTTCAGTCAGATCGGTTTATTACACACACCACCAGGTGTCAATACTGTCGTGTTACATAACTCACCACACTGAATATTTAAAGTTGATGTTTAAATAATAGCTAGACTGGGTAGAGCGAGACAAAGAGGGGCCATAAAGGTAAGGAAATTGTCCTCTTTAATCTGCTTGAGTCACATGCTGGTATGTCCTCATTTTCTGGGATTTAATTCGTTACTACTCGTGCCAGCTAGTTCATAAAACCCCACGTAGACAGACCACCACGCTGACAGCGAACTGATCAGTGCCGACCGTTCTCGTTGCCCAGGCTCATTCCCACTCTCATTGTTTACCAAGCCTGAGTATCAAGCTTCGTCGGAGTGACCACGGAGGGGTGGATTTCGGGATGTTTCGAGAAACCCACCCCAGATCCAGCACGCGCACCGTATTTAAGCTTATTTCAACCAACACGGATGGATTTAATCAGACTGCCCCGTACTTGACAAAAACTTGGTGGGGGTGTGTAGCCTTAAGTAAAACCCATAGTAAAAATTGCTTTAGAATTCCAAAAATATACCCATGGTAATTTTTTTTGCGAAAACACTATATCCCATGGTAAAAAACTCGAAATAAAAGTGCACACCAAGGTAAAAAAATGCTTTTGAGAAGTGTGCACCCCACCCCATGGTAAAAAAAATCCTGGAAATGTACACCCTTTGGAAAACACTGCTATTTACATGCCACTGGTAAATGAACTGCTACATAGTATCTCATTTTGTAAACTGGAAAACAAAGTCACAGTAACAGTTTAATTGAAAAAGGTGATACTTTCTATTTTGCATGAGCAATAGTGTTAGCATATATACTGAATGTTCATTCCATCTTATAAAAACGAACACAGTTCCAACAAGTTCAGTTATATAAGGTTGTAAAAATATATTCTCCATGAAAAGACAAAAGCCATCCCCATGGCAAAAATTGTCAAATAATTTATATAAGTTTTACTTAGAAAAGATATTTCAAGACATGGTAAAAATTTTACTGACTTTACTAGCTGAAAACTAGAAGTGGGCCCCAAGCTAGGGCGACACACACATGCAGTCACTGAAAGAGAGTATCACCAGGGTTCGTCCAAACAAAAGCCAACTTGGACAGATATCTGGGGGGGGGGGGGACTTGCCAAAACTTGGTGGGTGATGTGTAAGGCCAAGGTAAAAAAACTAAACACCTAAAGCATGGTTTTCAAAAATATACCCCAAAAGACACCCCATGTTTATTTAAGTTTAACACTTTTTGCCATGGGATGTGTTTTTTGCAAATAAATGTTTGACATGGGCTGTAAATAAATGATTATTTACAATAGTGTGCCACGTTTTGGGGTATAAATTTCCAAAGTTTTGTCCCAACTTTCTCTACTGTTTTAATTGCTATGGGTGTACTTTTCTAGGATTTTTTTACCATGGAGTGTATTGCAAATTTTTACCATGGGGAATATTTTGAAATACAATTTTTATCGTTGATTAAGGTATTTTACTTTGGGCATCATATTACCCCTACTATGATTTTTGGGGGGTTAGATGCAGATATCTTTAACCTGTGCACATAAAGTCAGCTTTTGTTGACAGATTCCAAAATAAATGATTTATCTATTAAGTGCTGTACGTGAAATGTGAGTGTTGATTACTTTTCCAAGAACATTGTACGAGAAAACCCCCCGGGGTACTCAAGGTTTTTTGACTATGGGGATGTGCCGTTGAACCCAATCCAAAATTTTAGCTTGCGGTAGCAAACCCAATCTAAATTTTTTGAAATACAAGTGTAGCAATCCAAATTTTGTGAAATATAAGGGTAGCAATCCAAAATTTTAAAATATTT
>JAOXYB010041271.1:0-12979 GCA_028565635.1 Phoronis ovalis | reverse complement strand
GATTGTTCAGTTAGATAGCTATTCCAATTTTATGTAACCCTCATTATTGCCCGTAATTTTACGGGTATCGGCTAGTACAACATTAGTGATGTTATTTGAGTATTTGTAATTTCTACAGAGCATAGTTAAAGCCACATACCAGTATTACAACCTGTATTATGAACTACAAGTGCACACAAATTTTAAATTTGAGTTTAAATGTAAACAAGATCACCTATGGTGATAGGAATGTTGTTTTTAGAGCAGTGAATGAATATCCCATCCCTGAAGGATGACATTCTCTTACCAGATGGAGCATTGGACATATGATGATACATTGAACTATCTTGTTTTAAACTTTAAAGGTCTGAATAAGGAGTTCTGTTTAGTTTATCCCACTATATATAACATATTTTCAATTAACCCTTCCATAATTGTATAGCATATGTCTAATCCCAACATTCATAATTCATATCTGTAAAAAATTATGAACTATTATTTATAAGGTATTCCTTTGTACTTTTTCCAACCGTTACGTAACATTATGGATGAGCTTATCTTTCTTTGAACCTTGTTTTATAGATGTAGAGTTTTGTAATATAAACATAAGGTCATGTAACATTTATAAAGGTCAATAGCAGCAACCCTGAAAGGCTGTCTAGTCTATAAAGCTTTGTTATATTTTTAAACCTAATCTGATAACAACTGCAATTGGCTTAAAACATCTGGTATCATAAAACATGTTTTATAGGCAAATCAAGACAAAAATTGATTTGAAATATCTGGTATCATAATAACTGCTTCTAAGGGCTAAATTTAAAGTAAGGAATGTGCATTCTAATGTAGAACTCAGAATTCTCAATTTGCATCTTAACTTGTAGCATTTAAATTTTTGTAAATTTCAAAATTAATTTGTAATGATTATTTGTAAATAATAGATACATATCATAACAAATAAATGAAATTACCTAAGTGTTATATAATACAATCTTTTTGGAATGTTCCTCAATAATTTGAACCTAAGAGTTGACCTTTACATGACCATTTTGACCTCAAGGTCAAAATAGGCAGTAATGCTATGGCCTTGTTAATGAATACTATGAAAATATACTAACATGGCCAAACACACAACAAAATTAAATAATGCCATAACAACCAGAATAGTTTTAAAATCAACTCAAGAATTTTTTATTTTAAGAAACATTACCTACTTGATACATATACAACATTCTAGAGCATTTTGTCATTATACAGAATAAATATTATTTTGCATTATGGTAGTTTCTTTAAGAACATTTTCTAAAACGAAAAGTACACTCACTGAATGTCACACACAATGGGGAGGCATCAAAGTGAATTGGGATATGAAAATGAAAGCTAAGAAGCAGTGGACCGGTTACTACAAAATAAATAGTTTGCGAAATTTTGATTGCTGTCAATCTGTTGTAGTGGCATCCAAGGTTATTTCTTGCTTGTAAGGAGACTATTGTCAGATAGAACCTGCCACAATGAGAGAGTTCAAGTCTGACTACAGAATTAACATCTGTTATTTACCACTGACATTCTATCCTGAACATATTCAGCTATGTCCGTATCATCTGCAGTAATTAGAGGTGTAAGACTGTTCACTGTGCTTTGATTTTCGTCAGTGTCAGGTAAGTAAATTTCTTCTCCATCAGTGTTAAACTCAACACGAATTCTAACACAGTCAGATCCAAATGTGCTTTCAGTTAAGGCCTCGCTAGTTAAGCATCTGGAGCCACTGTCAGCTACTGGTTTATAGCAGTTATTAAGACTGTTAATACTACCTTTACCCATTTGTTTCACTTCACATACTTCATATTTACTAGAGTCCTGTTTCCTCCCTTTATATTTCAAATTTGATACTTCATCATGGTTTGACCCAAAACTACGGCTTCTTGTACGATATATATCTGATCCAGGTGTTGACAAATCTGGTGGAGTGTGTGCAACTTTGCACCAGTAGTCCTTGAGATTACTAGCTATGCTACAAGACCCTAGATCTGTTTTGCTATCATTCATGCTATCTTTCCGCATGCTTGATAAAGAACTGCGTCGACCAAAAAATGGAGACATAGTTTTTGTTCCTTCCAGGAGATTCAAGTGCAAACGACTCAGTTTTCTTGGAGATGAAGGTGGTTCATTTACAGTCAAATGTGAATTGAAATTTGATATTCCAAATGGCTGATTCTCCTGGATAGTTTCCATTGACATCACAAATTGATTATCCTGATTGTCAAAACTAAAAAGAAAAACAGAAAATTACATCATATATCCATAAATGAAAGTGAATTATCAACAGCATACTTTTTAGCATAGGATTAAAAATTTGAGCAAATAAACTTTGGTACCAAGCTTTGACACTAATTTGTCTTATCTTTTTGACACAATCTTATCTTACTTGAGATTTGCTGTAGATCCCAGAATTGGTCCCTTTTGGTAACTAAGTGATGATTTGGTATATGGTAGTACAGCCTCGGCATCATCCCAGAATGCATCTCGCTGCATGTCAGGATATGACATGTACATGTCATCTACAGCTAACAGAGACACCTAATGAAGCAAATATTTCATTGTAAACAGGAGTCCCGAGTCTTTTTACTAGCCAGTACGAATGTTACCGTTACTTCATTAAAAGCTGTCTTTGCTCAATAAAAGTTGATTAAAACTACTCTAATCATGGAATTGACGTACATGTACATCTATTTAGTTATGTCTGCCTTAGCACATCAAGCAGTTTTGCATGTAAGAAAACTTACCTGAATGTTTCTGTCAATCATATAATTTGTTTCAAAATCATCATCATCTTCACCAAAAGGGTTAATAAGTTGTTCAGCAACCTGTTAAAAGTGGAACTAGCTTATGTTTTATACATTCATCAGTGTTGAGCATGTCAATGAAATGATATAATGCACTGATATATTCTTCCAAGTATATGTGTAGAATGCACTGAATGCTGACCTAATCCTCACATTGCTTCATCTTTTTCTTCAGTTCTCTATGTGACATCATTGGATGATAAACAAAATTGATTAATTGGATACAAATATAAACCATGCTGTTATCAATATGTTTATAAATTACAAAATGTCTCCACTGACTGACAGATACCCATCTCACAACTTACCTTAGGAGGTTAGGAATAAATTGGGCTGCCACACTTGGCCATACTGGAAGTTTTCCATGTCAAAATTAAACTGATCTATATTTTTTACCTATGCTGTACAAAATATAAAGGTGGTAAAACCTCTCATTTCTCAACTAGCCCATTTTAGAAAAGATATGACATCCTCACAACTGATACTAATTCAAATGGCATTCATGATCCAAGAAGACAAGAACATTTTAAATAATAAAACATATCACACACTCAAATCACACGCTATTACACCAATATTGTACAATTTTTAGAACAATATCATAATTATTTTTTGTAGTTTAAAAGTAATATATTTAAATATACTGTAGAATTTTTAGAACTCTATTGTGAGTGTGTCATATATTTATTTATGATTACTGTCTAACTAAGGTAAATGTAGAATGCTTGAATATATTTTTTGAGAATGCCTATTCATGGGGTTGAATTTTCAAGTTCGAGTTTATTTTTATAAGTTAGTACCATTTTATGTTGTACCATTGGATTAAACACCCACCAGTTTTTATTATTTGTAGGTAAATTTACCTTAAAAGCACACCTGTCGGCAACCAACTTTTGGCTCATTAAAATAAGGTCCAAGTTGAAAATCATTTGTTATCCAAAATTGCAATATTTAAAGCATTAAAATGAGCACATTATCAAGTGCCATTTTGACTTTTCTGATTTCATACTTTCACAAAGATTTTGAAAAATGGTTTATATTTATTTTGACCAACTCTATAGAAAAGAAATTATTTTCAACACAACCCTGACAGATAACTAGTGCGATATTGACACTTTTATGGATGGATATATATTCAGCAAAAGATAAATAAATGTACTTATTAAATACTTGCCACAATCTTTCACCTAACTATTTTACACAAAAAATTTGAAAAAAGTTAATTTTATATACCTTTATCCACCCCATGTAAAAAAAGAACTGCAAAATATTAAACGTTGGAATGTACAGATCAACTTCATGTCCAGGATACTTCTGATCAGGATCAAGATATTGACTGCCCAACACTGAGGCCAAGAAATAAGAATACACTGCTAATGTAGCGACCTAAAATAAATGAAACAATCGTAGGGTTACAAATTAAAACAAATCATTACATGAAATGACAAACCTTCATATGATTATAACATTATATAATTATAATTTGACAGTGCAGGTTAAAGCTATTGTCACATATAATGTTAACAAATTAAGCAATAAAAAATAAACATTTTTGCTGTAATATATGAGATGTATTAATAAAGTAGTTTAACTTAAATGTTGTGAGGAAAGTTCGAAGATCTTTAATAGATTAACATCAGATGTGCCTCAACTACATTTCATCAAATTCATTCTGAAGTAGTACCTGAGTATAAACAAGAGGAATGCTGATCCAATCAAAACTGCTTAGCATGCCACAGCAACTACGAAATGCATTGATTTCCTGAAAAATTAATATTTGTCTTGTAACAGCTATTCAATAATTCACAAGGTTCAATTACCTGTTTAGTAATAAGCACGTAAATATGATTAAAATGAAATTCGACATGCAACTAAAATCTCAGCAAATGTTGCTTAAAACAGGGTTTAAAGTTTCAAGTCTGGTCCACCAACGGATATTGTGAAGAAATTTGAAGTTTGAGGTTTAAAGGCCCAACTGCACTTTACATGTACACATAGCATACAACATTATCGTGCAGATTGCAGCAAACCTATTTGTCATCCATGGCCAAGTATAAATAGCCTTGGTAATCAGTTGGTGCTAAACTCATTGTGCATTATTCTAAGACAAAAATTGGTGAAGCAAAGTCATATAAACATTTACGTATATATGTAATTTTCCAAAAACAGAAATAATTAAACAATTATACACTGTAATTTAAACGATGCTAATTGTCCAGTGATTTCTTTCGTACCAGAATAAATACAATTCTATTTATAAAATTATTTGATAATGGAATGAATGGCTATGTAATCTACATATCCCCCCCAGTTATGATAATAGGAAATGCAATAAGAAAAGGTCCTATTTAACAGCAGGTTATTCTATCATTTGTCTTTTACTTTGCAAAAAATAAGAAATTTGGTTTGGTTTTTGCAAAATGACATCTGTTTGAATTTGCAGGAGTTAAAATCCCCAGCAGTGATAAATCAAACTCAATTATTTATTGGCTGGAGAAAATATATATCATGTTGGTTTAATGTCTATTCATTCCTTGTGAAATTCTGCAGTGAAAAATTCTGCAATAATGTCTCCTTATTCTGCAAGAGATATGAGAAATTCTGCAACAGAAATAGTAAATTCTGCATTTTTCCACACAAGTGAGACAGGTGATTGTCTATTATTACATCATACTGTTTTCTTACATCAACGATTGTCTTAAGATGAATGTCATCTTTAATGCGTCCTTCTTGTCGAGCTTGAGAAGCCAAATTTATTGCCCACTGAATCGGAACCCAATACTTCACATGTGGTGACGGTAATTCTTCATACATTTTTCTCTCCTCAGTAGACATTAAACCTGTAGGCAGAGATAGAATTATTAAATGATATCAACATCTATCTTTTTTACACTTTTACACAGGATTAACTACATTCTCAACATCAGGAAGAAAACTGGAATGAGACCACTAACTGGCTGCTTGTTTACGTGTGAATGGTTGTTACAAATGTACGCGGACTCATTGATTAGTTTGTCTTTTATTTATTTACTATTGTTGCTGTCTTTTCATTTAACTAGCTACAGCAAAATAGTATAGAAATGTGAATAAGTTTGTTTTTTTGTCCCTAATTACGCACTCGTTTTTGAAAAGATTTCCAAAAATTAAAAAACAAGTAAACGACATGTGCGGACACTAAATAGATACCTTCATGCTCAATTTTGAACGCTGAGAACACTAAAAGCCATACTCCTTTTGCTCGGAGCATATCCATATACCTTGCTAATGAGAGTTACCCCATGAGACTGTACAGTGATTCATGAAGAGAAATACATAACCTGATTCAACTACATGGTCCAGTGATGGAAATCTCTTAGTTACCACAACACTTATACTTCTGTACAGCAGGACAGCAGCCAGATTGAGATATCTCATTATGGTGCGACGCATCATCCGTCCGCGCTCATCAGCTCCATGTATAAGACTAGCAACATGCATCATTACCCTAAAAGCAACAAATAATTGCCACTTTGTTACTTGATTGCCCAATTTTATTTATGAATTATTCTAGACATGCAATGTAAACATTTTAAACAATACATTTGTAATGTCAGTCGCCAATTGCATTACATCACACTGAAGCTGTTATTGCATTTAACCCAATTCTCAAGGTAATTTAAAAAATGTCACCTAGCCTAATACGCCCAGCAACCTATGGCCTTCATGAATGTAACTTCGAATCATCTTTCCCAAAAGTGGTGCAATGTTATGTGCCCTGTTGAGAACAAACATGGCCACCAACTGGCCGTATTGAAAGTAATCAAGATCAAAATTATAAGCGACATGTACTTTGACCTGCATTTATCCTGTACCAAATATGAAGCTGATCGGATAAAAAAAGAAACAGTTATTGCGAGACAAATAAGTGTCATGCACAATGAAAAATGTCAAAGGTTCTGATTGGCATTCGACCTACTTTTCAAGGTCATTCTAAAATGTCACCTAGCCTAATACACCCACCCACAAGTGCCATTGATCAATCCACCTTTGAATTATCCAGTCAAGGATTCATCTTTCTGGAAAGTGGTGCAACGTAACATGCCCTCATGGGAACAAACATGTCCACCAATCACCCATATTGGACGTAATCCAGATCAATAATACACCTAACCTGTATTTTGATCTGTACTTACTCTGTACCTACGATGAAGCTGATTGAATAAAAATTGAAGCAGTTATTGTGATGTACAATCTCGAGAATTTTTCCTGTAACCAGTCTGAATAAATCCATCCGTTAGTGTTCCGTGCCTTCTCAACTAACATCTGGGCTTAACCCTAGAGAATTGTTATATTTCTTCAATTTAACAAGAGTGAAATAAATATGTCATTAAACTTTGGACTCGAATTTGACCACTGAGATAAGCCTTTCTCTCTGTGTGATCCATGTCACCTACCTAGTCTATTCTTTCTTGATTACTCATTCTGAATAGGTATCACCGGGGGCTTGCTTTTTGCTTATCGGACTCTGGCATTACAGAATGTGTGTGATTGACCTATTTTACTAGTTACCCACTTAGTCCACTGTTATACCTATTATTGTAAGCTGCAATTTGATTGGTTTCCAGACTTTCATGAGACTTTATATAGAAAGAAAGGGATCATTGTTCTTCTGCTTTTCGAGATAATAAACAAAAATTGACATTAGTTGAGAAGGCACGGAACACTAACCGATGGATTTATCCAGACTGCCCTGTACCAAATATGAAGCTGATCTGTGAAAAACTGAAACAGTTATCCGGAAACAAATTAGTGTTAAGCACATTGAAAAATGTCAAATATCCCATTTTTCAACCTAATATCTAACCTAATACTTCTACCTACTTATTGCTTTGATGAATTCAAACATGGGCAACAGTTGGCCATATTGAAAACAATCCGGCTCAGAATAATGCCTAACCTGCAATTTGACCTGTTCTCACCCTGCAACAAATATGAAGCTGATCGGAAAAAACTGAAGCTATTATTGGCACTACAATCTCGAGAACAAACATGGCTGTCAGTTGGCCATATTTGGAAATTTGGATCAAAATTACACCTGCCAGCACCTGTACTTAGTCTGTGAATATGCGCATATGAAGCTGATCAGATGAAAACTGAAGATATTATCGCTGGATAAATAAAGTGTTACAACACATAGCTTATATGCACAGCCACTGTGTGGATGGACATAAAAAGGATACTTTTACAAATATACCCACTATACACACTCCAAAAAATATCTTTTCAAGTGCACAAGGTCATTGTGCTGAGTTAGTTAAAGTCATACAAATAATCCATGTACAATATCTTATTTGCACTTGTCTTACCTGTCAGGCCAGGGAATATTCAAGTATTGGTTCCACCATCTTCCAACAATCATTGCCACATAAAAACCCAGTATAAAAGATAATGGTATGAGATTGGTAAACTCTTGACAGTATAAAGCAACCTTTTCAAATACTCTGAAGTAAAAAAATCAACAATAAATTTTTCTTAGCTTGACAATATTTCACAAAAGCAACTTTTCATAATTTATTTGTTAACTGGCTTTGCCAGGTATTTGTACCTTAAGGCCAACTTTAGTTCTGCTATATCAACAGTCCTAATAAGACTAATAATTACCTTCCGACTGAATAAGATCCGAAAAATCCATTTTCAAGTAATCGTTTTTGACTTGGACCTGATTTTTACAAGTACAAATAAACTTGTGAGTCAATCAGATTTAATGAATTTTAACATGCAAAAGCAAGGTCATCTCTAAAAACATTTTCTATCTTAAAATTCCTATATTCAAATGTTTAAAATCTGCCTTGCATGTTCACTTATCCCAGTGCATATTGCACTTTCAAAAACAAACTTTGAACGACTGAAACTCAAAAATACTCAAATTTATTTTGAATTGTTTTTATTATAACTAAGTAACGCAAGGGTTTTTGTATAAAATTTTCACAAGCTCAAATTAATTCTGGTGAAAAAAAAATCTAACATTAAGCTGCATGTATCCAGTTGTATAACCTTTTTAAATTGAAAATTTTTTTGTGTCACCCAATACTACTTTGTTATAAATATACTGATTTTGTAGATCATTTTGATTGTGGTCACAGATCACATATAAATAGGAGTACATACAAGGTACGTTAATCTCTGCATAAACAGAAGGAAAAAACAAGTCAACATCAATACATTCCAGCTTATATCTGGCAATTTATTGATAGATCATTAATTTTCCTATTATTTATTGAATTAAAACTTAGAGCAAAGAACCTTTTGCTGACAACCTATACATTTGAAAGGAACAGACTTTTAATTGAAATTAATTTGTTTGGCTTCATTGTACTCTTCCCCATTACTCTTCACATTGATTTGTAGTATTACCATTATAATATGAAAATCTGGTTTAAACTGGTTTAACATCAATCAGCTGATTGCAAATATTTTATAGAGCACTGTATAAAATGTGCATGAGAAGTCTAAAAAAATTAAATATTTCATAAATAAACTAATATTTAAAGTGGAATTTTGTCAACTTACCTTCTTTGCCTTTCTTTCAGCACAAATCTGTAGATCACACTGAGTGAAAGGTAGCAGGAAACATATATTAATATTTCTTTGTACATTAATTTATATATGCTGCCTTTCCAATAGAACAGTAAGCGGGTAAACCCACAAAGCCTAGCATTGGCAACTTTGTACGTGTATGTAACCGTCATTTTGGCAACAAGTATTTAATGAAGCACACAACAATTTATAATCTTGGGGTTACATTTAATATTTCAATCTTTTACATAATCCTAATTTAGTGGTTTTAAGAAAAAAACAACTCATTCCTTCTAATCCAATCATTTCCTGCAAAAATAAAGAACACGGCAACTACAAAATGAGGTTACAATTTACATAATCAGTATCAGGCTGTTGGTAGGAGTATATAGAAAAAAATCTAGCAGCAATCTAAAATCTGATATCTTATTAAGAAATATGCAACTGGCACAGTATTACCAATTTTAATAGTTATAAATGTGTGCTCAATATATACCATTACAATACAACTACAGAAACACAAACACTGGTGCAAACAAATATTTGTCATTCATAAATTAAAATACTTTAATATCAGAATAGTAAAGTTAAGACTCAAGGATATTATAGACATAACCAATGCTACACACAATTTTAAAGTTAATTAAAAATCTTGGATTATGTGGTACTGTACATGGTATATAATTAATACTGCTTACATATGACCAGACTCACCTTTTTTAATGTATTATACTGCAGGGGGAAAAAACATAAAATATTATGACAAGCAGTAACAAGGCTGATGTAATGCCTTACATGTGTAAGGGTTCATTAGAATGATGAATTAAAGCATGAAATATGAAAGTAAGTGTTTTTGCCAGAATTGCTATCTGATGTACTGGTTCACCTTATAACTAATTCTTTTCTTTTGTTACACTGTCAAATACCAAGGTGATATTTATTAAAATATAATATAAATAAACCTTGGCCACCCTATGTAAGACAAATGGGTTTAAACCAAAGCTTGAATTTAAAATGTTATACTAGCTGAAACCAGTTTGAGTATCTGGCTTCAGCTAGCTGTACTTGTACAGTTTCGGATCAATAAAGTGTATTATGCTAATATTGAAACTGCTTACATGTGAGTGGCATGTGTCATAATTATTTTCTGCATCAAACATAATATAATGCAACAATAGATTAATCATTGTTCATACCTGTTGTCAAAAGCAGCTAAAACTTTGAACTGTCAAGCAGCATGGTCTTTATCTTGCAAGGTTTGCTACTGGATCACAAAAAATTCTTTCTCAAATTGACAAAATTAAAATAATAAACTTCAGAATAAAAATTAAATCAAGCAACATGTATGTGGATCAAGTTGCTGATTAGTTTACCAGTAAGGTTAGTTACAGGTAAAGTGAATGGAGTTAGTGTTTTTAAAAAAATTATATTAAAACCTTCAGGCTAAAGTTTTTCCAGGTTTTGATAAAGGATTCTATAAAGGTTACATGGAACTTGTTTTATAGCGATGCAGTACTAATAAGATTAACTTGTGTTGCATACAACTTTAGATTTTAAGCAAAAAATATTTGTTACTTTTTTGGAACCAGATGGTTAGAAGCTGCATACTGGTGAAGTATTTTTCCATGGAGAGAGCACTTGTGAATATGCACAAAATAAAATATGTTTCTTGCTTTCTTTACAGATGGTGTGCAGGTAAAGAAATTATTGCAAAAATGACTTCACTTTCACTGCTATTGAGCAATTTAGCTAGTTTATACTTAGGTGGGTATATACAATGGCATATTCACCTAGAGAAGATATTTCTTACATTTACTTTAAAGCATCAGTTATAAGGACATTATTAAGATTAGGTAAGCACTGTATTTTTACCAAATAACATTAGAAATATAAACAAATTGTGCTGGAGAATTGATTGGTCACATTTCACCAGCTACTCAAACAGCAATGACATTGTACAATAAAAGTGTATACAGCAGATGTAATATAACGTAATGATAAAAAGACTGAAGTTAATAAAAATAAATAAAATTTTTAATAAACAATTCACTTCAACAACCTATTTATGATTACCATTTTAACCTTTTTTCCAAACAGCACATGAGGGTTAAAGTTACATTGTGGCAATGTTATTTGATTGTAACATCTCCCAATTTTGAATATCAAACCAGAGATGGACATACGAAAGTAAACATTTACACACCAGATTTTTTTTTAAAAGGGCAAAAATTATCACATGGTCTGATAAACACCCATTTAGAAAAATTGCCTCTTAGAAAATTTAATTTTGAAAAAGTAAGTCAAAAACAAACCTGATAGGACTCTGCACAAATTATCTTAACATGTAGATCTAGATATACATAAACTATAACTAAGATTTTAAAAATTTGATACCGACTTTTAAAAGTCAGATTTGTTGATTTTTTTCTCACACCTAAATTTCAAACAGTCACAACTTAATTCCAAAGTACCTTATTGCACATGTTATTGAATAATGAGTACAGGTAATGGACATGTGTCCTTAACATCATAACAACAATCATACAACAGTACATGTAGGATACCAATATTTACATTTTCTTTATAAATAATTTTATCCATTGAATTACTCTGATGTACATACAAATAAACTGATCCATTTTGTATTACATAGTCCTTACCCCCCCAGTCATTACAGATTAAGTACATGTTACAGTAAATTTGTTATTATCTGGTCTTCATTCAGTAAACAGTGAGCTGCACAAAAATTAAAAAATATTCATTTTACACCCTCTGCACAAACAATGTATAACTTATTAACACTTTATGTACCCTGTATACAAGTTTCAATAGACTCCAATCCGTAGACTTATTAATAAATTAATAAATGATTTTTGACTTGACTTGACTTGACACAAACTAGTATTTACTACTTTATTGGACGAGAGCATAACTCGGAAACCTACCTTAAGGAATGTGTAACAAAGACAATGTAAGGGCAAAATCGCAGTGGAACACATGCAACCATACATAGATTTTACCGGAACGTTACGAAAAGAACATAGATAAACATTGGTATTTACATCCATGATAATTTCCTAGCAAAAATTGCATGATTTTAACAACTGAAGTGCGAGGCTATAAATTTGTCAACAGATATCGATGGCAAAATGTACTCTTGTAGACCAATAAATAAGTAAATACAGCATTAAAACTAAGCACCACAACAGATTAGTCACATATTTAGTTTCAGAACACTCATTTGGCATTTTCCATAACATTCCAATAAAATCGCTAATGAATAGTTTTGTGTGGACCACTAGGTTCACATCATAACAATAACAAAACTGTAACAACAATTTATAAGTGATAAACAAATGACTAGATATAATATGTAGGTATTTCAATCTGGTTAATAAATAAGTGTAATATCATAAACATATGGCAAATCAACTTTAACTATAGTGTAACACCATACCAACCAAAAATGAATGCAGTTGCCATATCGGATGGCAGAATTAAAAGGCTACACACTTATCTCATACAATCTTCAACAAGAGGTCTGCGGGTGCAGACAGATGCCCATCATATGATGTAGTTTCTGTAGTTGTAAAGCCATCTTTGTA
>JAOXYB010041260.1:0-12980 GCA_028565635.1 Phoronis ovalis | reverse complement strand
CAAAAGTTTCTCCTGAGGGTCAAATCTGAACTTTTACCCTCTTCCCCCCCCCTACCTACTATAACTGGAATGGGCCTTAGTGTTGGATATGATTATTCGTATGACATGTTATGATTGATTGTGTCACGGACATATAACTTTATCTAGCCCCTCATTGCCTGTTTGTCAATAATGACCCATTGCACTATCCACTACTTGTTTAAGAAAAGTGTAAGAAAAGCATTATTTTTATACCCATTTAATGTTATTTTGTGTTGTTTGAATGAGTGTCGATTTTGAAATATGTATGCCTGGGTATGTGAAGAATGCCAGTAGCATTGTGGAAATTATTTGGTAAACTAGTGTCTTTTTCAAGATTCACCTTATATACCTGCCAAGTTTCACAAATGCCAAAACTGAAAAAAATGTGTGTGCCCAAAAGCACAAAATAAAATATAATTTTTGATGCAGTTTCATGCAATGTTTCCCTAAATTTAAGAAAATCTTATATTTTCTTGATTGTACATGAGGCACATGATTTTGTCAAGTTGAAACATAATTCAATTTTGTGTCACCATGTCATATGACTTGGCAGGTATAACCTCAGAACAGTGTTTATGTTTGTCCTTCATATCCCTACTATATCTCATAGATTTTTGCTTTCTAAATGTGGTCAATCCTTGTTGAATGAAAAAAACATGTCTTCTGCATGTAGATGAGGGCAATGACCAGCTTACAGGCTTTTAGATTAAGCATTCAAGCTGAAGAGGATATGTATGTTATGTGTATGTCTTTGCCCTCACTCATGGTACCTGCAGCAGGCATCAATCTTTTATTGTTATTTTCTATGCTTGATGTAAATGTACAAACTTATTGCTCCTCTCCTAATGATTTGCTGCTACTAGAATAGCTTACATGACAAAAGTTTTAAGTAGTGTTGAAGATGAAAAATACCAACATTCATAAAATCATTAAACATTTTAATTTTAGTGGTTTTGAACCAGCCTGGGCTCAGAATGTAGGAACCAAAGGTGATTTATTTTATGTTGAAGCTCCGTCCACAAGTTCTGTTCAAAAGACACAAGACAATCAAACGCATCATGTGACATTTGCAACAAGTCAAAACAATAATAGTAAACTAAATGGAAATGAGGCCAGCAATGGTAAACAAGGCGTTTCTCCAAAAACTAAACTAAACAAAAAAGGTTTAAGTAAATTAAAGGGATTAATAAAAAAGAGTAGCTCAAAGGACCAAGTGCAATCTCTGCAACAAAATGGACACTCGGGCAGTGCTTCACAGGAAGGAGTTATAAAAGAAGTATTTTTATATGTTGATCCTAATCGACATAATTATGGACGTCGAGCAAGCTTATGTGAATCCTTATTTGGAATAATTCCAGGACAGTTTGGGCATAAGTTATTAAGTAAAGGACAGAAGAATGGTGTCAAAGATTCACGAATTATGGTTCAAGGTTTAGTACCTGATGGTGAAGCTATGAAGTCTGGGCATATTAAACTAGGTGTGTTAATCAAAACATACCTCACAATTAAATTATTATGCAGCAGTTCATTGAATTTAAAATCAATCATTGATAAAACATTCCTTCAAATGTATACTGCAGAATTAAAATTTAATTACTATTTCTGTTAGGACCATTTTTTTTTTGTTCTGCCATCTGGTTCATTCTTGTGTCTGCATCTGTATTATGATTCAGCACTAGCCACAAATAGAGGTTTATGTGAAACTCCAAAATACAAGACTATAATTACTAGGTATATATATAATGGAGTTTGAGTAATTTTTTTCTCTAAAAGTCAACTCTGACATTCATTGTGATGGCTAACACACTATCAATCATGTACTAGGTGAATGAAACTCGCTCACCTGATTTCTTTACACAAAAACTGACAAATTAGAGTTTCTTTGTGTTGCCCACCTAATGCATGCTAATTATGTATTAATGTCCCCTTTGTGAATAAGAGGACAGTTGCTTTGATTTGCAGATACAAGGTTGGCTGTCGCAATGATACTAGTGTGAAGTGATTAACTCTTACAGAATGATGGCTCAACAGATTCTTCAGTATCGTATATATAACTAGCATACAATTTTTGCTCGACTTACAGGTGATTGGCTAATGTGCGTGAATGACATGGAAGTGACCTTTGCTGATATCGATAATGTCCTATCAACAATTACTGATCCGAAACAGGTAAGAATAACTAACCAGTGCTTCCTTGATATCCAAAGGAAATATACCATGTTGTCTACAAATTATATTTACAAAACAATATAAAACCAATGATTATAAGGTTAAATGTATAGACAAATGTAATAATTTATATGGATAATACACCATGCATGTAATTTGTGGAGAACACTCCTGTAACACTTAGTTGCCTGTTCTATTTCATTTGTTAATAAATCCCCTACTTCCTGTTGTTTATAAAGGTACAAACTACCATTCAATTACACTATTTTATAAATAAAGGTTTATCTGATTTTTAAAAATTAGGTAACAAAATTTTATAAAAACAAATTGTTGAGTAGATGTACTATATTATATCACAGATCAACTGAAAAAAATCTGTTAGCACTAATTTTTATTTATTGAAGTTTTTCTATTGATTCCTGATCTGCATGTGTAAAATTAGGGGGAGGCTGAGGAAGACTGAATCGCTTCAATGATCTAGTTACTTCATTGGAAATTTTAGGATAGTTACTTTCTGTATTTGGAATTTTATTGGCATTGGTTTCTATATGCAAAAGTGCAAATCAAAATCCCCAGTTAAAATCTTCTTGACTCAGTGTAAGCATGCAACTTATCAACTGACACCAGATGTCACTGTCATACACAACATTTGGAATCCAGCCATGGATAACCAATAACTGGCAAGTTACAAGACAATAGCTATTTTACTTCATACTTTTTTTCTAGTATATTCGAATTCATAATGATAGTAAAGCAGTAGTAATATACAAGTTAGGGATAAGACATGTTGCGTTACAACTAATTCTTCGACATAGAACATTTTATTGTATTAGAACTGAAAATGAAGTATCAACATCAAATTTGAAATTAACATAAAAGGTTTTGTTCTTAAACTTACAAGTGTAAAATTATTGTATAACTGAAACAAAATAGTGTTTATAAGAAACCTTACCTGTTATAAATATGAGCAGGAATTTCTGCTCCTCCCTCTCTACTGGCTTGGTTGTAATAGATATAAATTATCCTAGAAGGTTACTATTCATGTAACAATTAGGCAAACTTTTTGGAATGTAAATTTAATTTAAGGTGGTTCGTTTAAGATGATTTGCTAAATTGTTATTGCACTTGAAGATTTTTTTAGTAATTATAGAATTTAAAACATCCTTAAATGTTTTGTCATTAGAACCATTTTTTTACGTGGTGTCATCTTTTGTTAAAATATGCAAAATTTAAATATTTCGCCTGTTAAGTCCACAGTTCACTATATTTCACTCAGTTTTATTTCGTGCCTGCTTAGTGCATCATAACAAGTTACCTGAATAAATAATTTCTTTTCTGTTTTATTGCTTTTAAGCTAGCAAATATTTTTCAAATCCATTTATTCTCACCATGTACTTTAAGTTACATTTTAGATAATTAAATGAAAAGACAGACAAACAAAAAAAAACATATTTTGAAGGTATATACATTCTAAATCTGTGATTTATTTTTCTCTGTGACCTGTGATCATGTGACCTGTACGGATGCCATTGTGGGTTAAAATATTAAGTAAGTTTTTGAAAACAATATAAGTCAGAAAGCACTACAGCTCATACAATTTAAACTTTGCATAAATTATCTTTACATGTAACTACAGTTTCTCAGATTTTTGAAATTTTACATTCTAGTTTTTGTTAAACAATGTTTTTGTTCAAAATGTATGCATCAGAAAAAGATCAACAAAATTGAGGTGACAAAACATTAAAAATTCATGTTTTTTTTACCAAGTAAATTTCAAAAATCTGAGACTCAGTTTTGTAGCTATATATAATTATAAGGAATATTTATTTGTACAAAGTTTCAACTAATTATGTAGTATTTAAACATAAAATTCTTTTTAATTTTATGTTTAAAATTAACCCAAAATGACAAGTGTAAGTCACTTGATCTACTCAGAGAAAAATAAGTTAAAGATTTAGTTGTATACTATCTAAATATGCATACTTTTATTTGTCTATCTTTTCATTTATATTAGCTAAAATTTAACTTAAAGTATAAAGTAAAGATAAATTGTGCCGAAACAATATTCACAACCCAATAATTTCACAAGAACTTAATCAAAACAAACCTTTTTAAAGAATTAAATTGTTCCTGGAATTTATTGAAAGGAGGGTTTTCAAGTGGATATATTGCCTATTTCCAGTGGGCCATATGCATTTCAATATTTTTAATAGAAGCAAATGTTTAAATTAGTATTTTACTTATTGTGTCTCCAACAAACCAAAAAATTGTGTATATTTCTATTTTGTCTCCGTATGATATTATTCAGATCAAAAGAAGCAAAGCAGATTTAGTAAAATAGAAAAGAATAGTTTAATTACTTCTATGTGTATACTTGTTCAATTCCACTAATTCAGTTTTAGTGCTCTGTAATTATAAAGAGTAATGAGTAACTATGAGGACTTAAGGTTGTTAGTTTTAGAAATTGGGAATTTGTTTGACTGTCATGACTTGATCCGACAACAAATTCCAGATCAGTAAGCTTTTGTATGGTGGAGGAAATCAAACTTGTTTCAAAGGGTGTAGTATTATTGCTTTAAAAATGAAAGCAGTTTATTCAAAGAAGGAATGTGATGTGTTATATTTTGGACACAAACACCAAAAACAGTCTTCTAGAAGGAAACCATTAAAGTCTGTGGTGCGTTTTTGAAGTTGTGTGGGACACTCGGATAATAATAATAACAATGATTATTTTGCTGAATTTAGATTCTAATAGTTCTTGGAAGTGTTGGATACTTAACTGCTTTTCAAAATATTCTGTCGAGCGCTTAAACCAAGTTAGACTGACTTATTCTCTCTGATTTGCACTGACCATTAATTGACTTCCTCATTTTAGGTGAAATTAACACTTCAGAAGCCAGTTTTAGAATCATCATCATCATCTTCTTTTATAAGCAAGAGCCCTGTCATCAATGAGAATCTGGTGAAGCTTGTTAGTGGTGAGCGACTCGAAGCATATAAACCAGATTTGTCCAAGCACCCACATAGTGTCATGTATTTGACTCTTGAGGGCAGCTCAGAAACCATGAAAGATAAGGTTTGTAGCATTATTTTTTATTTGTATGAAGTGGTAAATGTTCACTCCAGTACTAAAAGCTTTTATACATATACCAATCTCCTTGTCATTATGTTTGTTGGCAAATATATTTCAAATAAAAACATTTTCAAAACTCATTAAAAGCATCTTACGTTGATGTTTCTCAGTTATTAAACCTCCATTTTGAGAACTATAATATCTGATTGGTTAGTACTCTGTCTGTTGGAGATTTTTTATTTTCAGCAATGCTGTTGCATATATAGTATTGTTCAGTTTAAGCGTATGGTACCAACATTCTGAACTTTAGAACTTTTAGAATAAATTCTAAACTTCTTTTTTATGTATTTTACAGGAAGATATTCTGTACCAGTTTCCAAAAGCCAGTAGTAAACTAGTTGATGTTCGAGGAATGTTCATTACACTAAGTCATGTGTTAGCAGATGTAGCTAACAGTTACGCTAAAAAGTAAGAAAGTTTGAATAAATTATGATATGATGAAAGGTTTGCACCAAACAAGAACGACTGCATATGTATATATAGTAAATCAAAAAAAATGTTTTACAAACATAAAGTATATATTATACATTGCAGACCAGCGTATCAAATAATAAACAACTACACTTGGTTCATCAGTAATTGTGAATTTTTTTCTCTCCAGTTCCACTGTTGTATGTGATGGTCGTCTCTTGCACATTGGTTATGCTACAGAAGTTAGAGATGTCTTGTTAGTTGCCTTGCCTTCTGACAGGTGAGTTTATAGATCCTGCATGACACCAAAAAACACCTTACTGTATGTGTACTGGGTATTGAAGTATACAGTACATATACTCTGAAAGATAACTTGTTCATATAGTCTTATTATGAATTAGGTATTTTATTTTAAAAAAAGGGTGAAGGGCATATTTAAAAACGTATTGTGTCTTAATTTAATTTTAGGATATCGGTTCTAGAATTAAACCACATTGTTGAAGACATTGTGAGGCTGATGAAGGTATTATATGGATCACTTGGCAGGTATGTACTTTACAGCGCTATACCATCTTTTTATTTGGTTGAAGTCAAATGTCATAATTGTTTCCTTTGCTGAAAACTGTTTTTACATTTATTTTGTAATATCTCAGCTCTATCGGTCGTTTCAATTCTTAATATTAATCTAATCTGCCATTTTTTGTGAAAATCAATTTTCAAACCTTAAGATGAAACATCGTACACAGTATTCATTGATGTCATCATTTTTTTGCTTGTTCCTTAATGCTAATGTTCCTAGAAGCTGTGAATTTAGTTAACACTGTTAGTATACTTCAGAAACCATTATAAGCCAACCTGAGATCATATCTTTTGACTGGTAATCAAGTCAAAAACAGAATTTGTACAGTGAATAACAAGTTATTTTAGAATCTGTTTACTCGCCAAAATTAAATTCTCCATAGTCTGGTTCTAATGTGTTTTTCATCAATTCATCAATCCTAGATTCAGTTGCATTCTGATAGTTAGAGATCCGAATTGCAGCAGAACACCATCAAGAAATCCAATTTTTGAATAGGACAACCATAATAAAAATTCTAAGAAACTTTTCCTATATCAGCCTGCTGTTTGCATCAGTCAGAATAGTGTGACTCAAAATTCCAAATAATTTCCAGCTTCAAGTTTGGCAATCCAGAAAGAGTCTTAGTTTATTAAAAAATAACTTAAATGTTTAGTTTTAGTTTGCCTATCTCCCTTGTCCCTCTAAGGGAGTGGAACCATCTTACAGAATGATTCAATACTGCTTTATACTCATCTTCAGTATGATCTACAGCTCGTTCAAAAAGTATTCAAGCTTCCATATTGGTTAAACCTGTTTTGTCAGCTAACTATTCTCAGGTTCTAATTTTAATAAAAGCATGTAATGCAAATGAATAACAACCTTGAATATCTTTCATTTACATTGTTATATTGGGTGTTCTAGAAAATGCTTACATAAAGCATTCAAGTCGCATCAGTTGTTGTATTATGGATAAATAACTCCCTCAAACATCTTCGGTACAATTTACTTGACAATGCATACAAAAAAACATTCATAAAACTGTTAGACATTACTAATGCCACTGCCCACTGACGAGCCATGACAAATGTTTTGGGTGATAAGTTTATGTTCCTGACAATGAAAAATGGTGTCATGCACAAAACAAAAGCAAGACAAACCAATGCCATTGTTCTGGTAATCCGTTTATGACGAAATATATTAGAATTTTCTTCTGTGTGCTGCAGTGGATTTATTATTAGTGCATAGTTCTTTCGTATTTTGATGTAGATAGCGATGTAAAGTGCAATGCAAATTGACACACATGTTAGATTACTGTTTGAAACGATAAAATTAATCAAATCTTCACCAATTGCTTTCCTTAAGCTTGACACTACGCATGGATTTTCTGCACCAAACTCAGATTTACTAACTTTATACATTGCCACAAACATTGGAATGAATGAAAGAAAGCACGTAAACAGCATGATAAGGAGCACTGTTTTATGACTTATAATTTTTTTGTACTTGTGTGGAAACCATATCGCCAAAAAACGGTCACATGCGATAGCAACAATCTGAGAACTTGATAAAATTTGCAATCCAAAACTGATGCAAAAAAATAGGTTAGTTTATGCTTGTCTGTGTAATACCATGGTATTAAATCATCTGGATCAAAAAAGCTTGGCAGTATTACTTTGACTGTTTGTTGTGGAATCTTCAAAATCCCGATAAGCAAATCTACAACCGCAAGTGCAAAAATGTAAATATTCTGTGGTACTTTTCGCATGTGTTTGAACTTTATGCTAATTCCCATCACAATCAAATTCCCTGTGACTATTAGTACAAAGACAACTATGTTAATGCTAAGAAAAATCCAAGCAACTGTTTGTGAATAATTTTGAAATATCCTCATTCTAGGTAACATTTTGTCTGTCAGATTTGAAACATCCTCAGAACTACTTGCATTTGTAAGAATAACAAAGTCCAAGTTTGATGATTCCATGTTTGTTTCTAAAATGACAGGAGTATCATAAAAAATAAACCTGTAAAAGTACAGTCAGTATCACCTTGGGAAGTGAAAAGCATTTTAAAGGTTTCTCACGTAGTTATAAATAGGAAAAAGTACGACAGACGCAAATAAATTAATATTTAAATTGGAAAAACACATTAACTTTTAATATTCTAATCACTATTTCATGTACCTTAATATCCCTGTAGAGTATAATTTATAGAATGGTACAAAATAATGTAACGAGTTTTGTGTAGCACACATGATATCAAAGCATATCTTTGTGGCAGGTGTCTTAAGTACATTTTGTTATTGCTTCTTTTAATCTTGTTTTGAAAAATGCTGTGTTAAAAATGAGTGCCCTAAAAATATGAAATCAGAGCATTAATAAAACATGTTAAATAATTCTCCATGTGTGGTTGGAGCCAAGATACTATACAGTTCAATTTTGTCGATAAATACAGCTGCTCCATTTTTCAGCAATAAATGATAAAGTTAACTAAACATGTTATACTTCGTAGTTACTGCTGGCATTCACCAGCTGATATATAAATATATATAATGTATGTATCTATTTAATGGTATGATTTCCATTTGATGGTGGGATAAAAGAGTCAAAAAAGTATTAAAATTACCGGTTACATGCTATCACCATGATCTCATTTCAAAAAAGGTTAAACAGCTTGCAATTGATATTGCAAGCTTTTACATTAGTTTTAAGAAAAAAAGTTACATTAACCTAATATGGAAATTTTCTTTTAGAAGCTCATGAATAGTGATGAGAAAGCAGTCCATTAAAACCCCCAGTATTTTCTAAAAGTTACGATATGCCATAATTGAACATGAACTATATAATAATGTTATAATTTTGCCTGATCCCTTAACAATGCTGGGAGTTTAGTGGATTAATTATAATTTATTTAGTGAAGTACAGGGAGGATTACATTTAGTTTGTCTCTAAAACTAAACAAAGCTAAATTAACATCTAAGAAACTGCTAATATAAACAACAGAAAGTCAAAGCATCACGATTTGAATATTCATACAGACCCTGTTTTAAAAATTAGACATTTCATAAAATTTGTACCGTCCAAAAGTGCTATGTTATTTTTATAACCTTTTATAGAATTTGTAGTTTACTTTGCCAATTTATATTCATTTTGTAAAATTACATGTCATTATTGTTTTATTTTCTTATTCAGTGCTTTTGGAGACCCAAACAATCAACAACGTTTGGATCATTTCTTTAATCTCCTCTTTCACCATGCTTTGTTACGAGATGAAATGGCTAATCATGGATTACGTGTTCAAGATCCACAATCCGATATCTTCCTAGACACCCTGCAAGCAGTAAAATGGCTAATGATTCCTGACGAACCAAAAATTAATGTTGATAATATACTCAGTGAATTGGAGGCAGCAGACTTTGCAGATATGGTAAGGGCTGTTCCATTAACTGGGGGAGGGGCTGAAAATATTAAGTGTACTTAGATTTTGAATTGTAATCCTTTTAAGTCTTTCAAACCGAAATGTTTTCTTAAATGTATGAGTCAAATAAATATGCATTAGAATACGAGGCTCATTTCCAATCTTGTATTTTTTATTTCTTCAGTCAGATGAGTACTTTGACCTGAGAAGGAGTTATACTATACTGGGCTCATGCGTGTTCTATAAGGTATGTAAACTTTACAGTTTAATGGATTCGGTAATAATAGCTCTAGAATTCCCTCTTGTTTGACCATACTGATCACGCCATAGCAGGGGAGTAAACATGCATGATAGTAGTAATAACAGATTGTGTTTAGTAACTGATTGTTATATAATTTTAAACTATAGGTTCTATATTAATTTTCCAGGGCTACCTCATTGCTAATCATCTTCATAAAGAAGATCTCCTCGATTTATCTCTTTATGCCAAACATTACGGGCTGCTAGCATTATCGCAGGAACAAGAAGTTGGTCAAGTTGTGGTGTGGAAGGAAGTTTTTCCAACCAGGAGATGTCATGTACAGGTTGACCCTCTTATTCCTGGTTATACTGAGCCGGAAGCTAGGTGGTTCATGTTGGTAGTTGGCTTGGTAAGTAAGGGGTTAATTTTCATCTCTCTGTCCTATATTGTGGTTGTTTGTAAAGTTTCCCCTGGTAAATGTAAATGATTAAAAGAATAATTTGTTTCTTACTTAAAAGCAGCTGTGAATGCTCTATTGTCTTGATAGTTACCCTACATTGTAGTTTGGAAGGGTTTATATTAAGAAAAATATTTACTAATTTCTACAATCATGTGTTAAAAAAAGTAACTAAAATAGTACAGTGTATCTGCTGTTTGTTTAAAAACATCTTGTTATCTTTGAGTTCAAAGAGTGATTTAAAATTTACTTTGTACTTTTACAGAAGCACAAATTGTTATGTGTACTATTAGAGGCTGGTGGTTGTTCAGCTTGGGCAGAAGGTAATCCTACACCAGACCCCTTCTATGTAGATCAAGCCAAAGCCACATTACTGCAGCTAGACTCTACAGATATCACAAATTACTGTGAAGCCAGGTGAGTGTTTCGATAATGAACTGTAATTAATCATGGCTCTGAACCATTGAAAACCAAAGTTGTTTAGATTAAGTTATGCGATGTCTACCATGAGTTTGACATTCGACGATAATACTAGTTGTCAGCCAATCAAATATAATTGCTTTGGATAATTTACGCAGTCACAGGTCAGGACTATGACTTACATTGTAGACTATTTCATGACTGTATTACTTGTAACGTACTTGCTGATTAGTAGCATTTTGTATTTTGTAGGCTCCAGTGCCCATCTTGTCCTAGTCTTGCCAGTGTTGATTGGTTTTTCCCTCATTATAAAGGTGCCAAAGAAGACTCTCCCGCTCCCAAAATACAGAATTCTCCAAAATCAGGTGAATGACATATCAAAAGAAAGTTAAATAACTTTTGCAAGGATTGACATCATCAAAGATGCGTTTCACCTCACATCTGGTATTGGATTAATTGTTTGATATGTCAATCTTGTCAGTGCCAATGTTAGGCTTTAAGATGCACAGTAAGAGATGGACATCTACTTATAATTATTAGCTTACACAATTGCTAATCTACAGTCCTGTATGTCATTTATTGCCATGTTATCAAAGATGTACATTATATTTACATTAATAAACTTCTCCCTCAGGTCACAGATCGCAATTAAGACTATATTCATATTTACCATAACTCTATGGGAGTGTTGGATAATTGGACTGTCAAATTAATCCCCCATGGGTCATAAATATACTGAATTTTTATTTCCTATTTTGATAACAGTACTGCCTTATTTTTAAGGTGATATATATTATTGACAGTTTTATGGATTGCAAATTATTGATGTTTTAATTTTTGAATTACCTTCATAATTGGGAAATATTATAATTTTGATAACATCTTTCAGGTGTCAAAAAACTAGGAGTACCTGATTCCACTCGTAAAAAGAAACAACCAAGTCCATTACTCGATGGTCGTAAAGTGTTAACGACAACTCGAACAGTATTTGAAATAGAATCAGATGCGGATAGTACAGTATCTGATCCATCGCTTCCTAATACACCTCGCAATGAAGTGGGACGAAAGCCATCAGCAGGCTCTGATGAGTCTGGGGAGAGTGCAAGCAGTTCTAATATTTTTAGGGTGAGTGGCATAATTCAATTCTTGTTACCACAAAGAAGAAATGGACTCTTTTAGTTAGTTTCCAGTCTCTCCCAACAGCAGATATTGTGAAAACATTTTGAGGGCTAGCCTAGCTTTTGAAACATATCTATTACATTGTAGATCCGACCTACCAATGTTTTGCTGGTTGAGCTGTTTCTACATTTCTTTTCACTTAATATTTGAAACATATCAGATATTTTAAAAACAATTCACGACTATTTTCCCCCCAATTTTATAGAGGGTTTAGGATAAATAGTCTGTCAAGTTATTTAATTTGTGGCTAAATAAAAGCAATGTACTATACTTTTATATTTGTATAATAAAATATGATGACATATTCCCCTAGTGGCGAATATTGGAAACTGGAATTAGAGAAAGGGTTCTATTATTGTTATTGCTAACATGGAAGAATTGAGAAGCTATACACTTTACACTGTCAGTGTTAAAGTGCATAGATCAGGTCCAATGTGTACATACATTGTGCATACATGTACTTTTAGCATGTTCAAGGACTTATTTCTTTTATAGTGCTGTCTGTTGTTCTACATGAAAAATTCCAGTGATGTTTCCAATTATGTTATTTCTGTGTAATAATAATCTATTTCATTTAAAATTAATAATAAGAACAGGCTAATACACAGTATGCATAGAAATAATCTATAGTAAAAAAATTATACATTGTAACTTCTGTAATCAAACAACAGAATAAAATGTAAAAAACCCACAAATAAATACGAAGTAATTAAGTAAGATCTAATTTTCAGTTTGTAATACATTTTTTCTATCAGTCTGCTTTTTGTTTTTTGTTGCACAGGAAATTTTTAGTCATTCTGAAACAATAATACATTAACAACACAAAGCCAACTAAAACAAGAGTTAAATACAGAATAACGTCCACTAGATAATACTGGTACCACGTCAGCTGACGACCGTGACCTATCAGATGTGAACTAGCATTATGCCGTTTAGCCCAGTCAATCCAATATAATATTTTCTCCTTGGCCTGGCT
>JAOXYB010041227.1:0-12988 GCA_028565635.1 Phoronis ovalis | reverse complement strand
AATGTATAAGTCCACGACCCTTTAATTGCCATCTCCACAATAATTTTATCTAATTATAAACATGTTGTACAGCTCATCACAGTCTGTAGAAACACTCTTAAGAAGATTATTATACATACAAAATACATGCAAGTACTTAAATAACCTGAATAGTAATTATATATCTGTGAAATTTTGCTAGTGTACAAATGTATATACATATATATATATGATTAATTATAACATTTCGTGTTGCATGAATGAATACTGTGCATTTTAGATATTTACGGAATTTGAGTTTCTGTTATTCTCCAGCAATTCTCTGACAGACTAAATTGGTGATGTAAGAAAAATCTGAGTACTGGTAATTGTCACAAATCAGTATTTAGCAGGCTTTATCGGGCCAGTAAAGCATAACTCGGAAGCTACTATAAGAATGGGAAAACAGCAACTAAGCAGTTATATCTGTTTTTATTACCAAAAAGAGCTTTGTTATCCTATTGGTGCCATTGGTTGATATATCTCAGCAAAAGAAGGTGCCTAAATATTACATGCGGGCCAATAAAACATGTAACTCACACATGTACCTCATTTAATTAATAAGCTTAATTTTTCATTTGATTTTAATGCATGCAGTCTACTAGATCTGTAGTCTTGTATAATTTATGCTATTTTCTAGTGGCATACAGTTACCTGAATGTGTAATTGATATAAAGCAGATGATGCCAACACCTGAAACAGACCCTGATCTCTCTGGCAATTCTGGACATGAATCGGAATCAGAACATGGTATGTATTGTAATTATATATATATTCATAATTCACTAGCTGTTCCAGAGTGGGTATGTACATTTAAATATATTTCAATCCTTCAGGAAGCAAAATTTCGTATTAAAAACCGGTAAAAACATTGTTATTGTCTAGTGGTAATAAAATTTAATTGTGCATGTTCCTGTCGGAATGCACTGTTAAATTTCCAAAAACATGTTAAAAATTGTGCATTATGTGTTAATGCTGTGATTTACAGGAACTATATATTTAAAAAACCAGTTAAACTTTGTAAATCCATTCTGGTATCCGAGTAATCATTTTAACAATTTCTGTGAAATTAACTGATTTAGATTTTTATTCCGGGATCGAGTTAGCACTTTTACTATTGATTACGATTCAGCCAAAATCACTGTCAAACATACATCAGAGTTTCAAAACTGGCCCCCTTTAAGCAGATTTCATACTAATTACTTATGATGATTGTTTTTAAGTTTTTTTCTCATTTATTTAGACAACGAAGATCATTCAGGTCCTAGTTCTAAGGCAGAGCAAAGTAGACCAGGGTTGGAGCCACCATCTGGTGTACAGTCAGAAAACCATTCCCAGAAATCTAGACAAGATAACAGTTTATCACAAAGCCTGTATTTGGATGAGAATTTAAACTGTAGAAAAGAAAACTACAAAAGATATTCTGTTAGCCCCAAGCGGGCTTTGGATGAAACAGAATGCATTAACAATGTAGGCAAAAAGAGACATTTTGATTCTTTAGCAAATTCTTGTCAGACTTTCCCACAAGTGATTTCACCAACTGGAAGAGTTGGAGCTATGTTATCCATGCCAGTTGACCTTAGTTCTTACAAAACTAAGATATATGATCATTTGGATAGTTCAGAAGTAGTAGAAACAGTGTTTAATAATTGTCTTCCAAGTTCTAAGAGCTTTCATGAAAATTGTGATAACAATGATTTTGATGTTGAAGGTAAAGAACATGATTTTTCTGAGTCAGTCACATCAGCTTCCCTAACTACCAATTTTTTAAAACCTGTTTATTCTAGTCGAAAGTCAGTGATTTGTACAAATATATATAATCCTTGTACAACAGAGCCTGGAAGCATTGATTCCAGTAGTATGCTGACATCTGGTGGCAATGTTGAGAATTACAAAAACACAAAGATTGGTAGTAAAATAGATCCAATGGCAGGTTCAGAATATTTAGGAGCATCCACACAAAGTGCTGTTCCCAACAATAAAATAATATTTTCTGTAGAAGATGGTGGTTTTGAAGATGCCATACATCTCGAGAATAGAACCAAGTTAACCCATTGTTTAAATTTTGATGCTGTAGATTCAAAAAAATTGATTCCACCACCTGCTCATATGCATTCCCAGTCATATGTTAACCCAGATTTTGTTTTTCCATTTCAAGTTCGTTTTCCATTCAGTATTGACAGAAATCATGGATTCTATAAAGAAAATGAAAAAAGTACTCTTCCATGGTAATTATTTTGCTAGTTTTCTGTAGAGTATTGATTTTTTAAAAACTTGCCTCAACTATTATTTACAATTTTAACATGTACAATTTATGCATTGCTCTATGTATGTTGCTATATTACATGTGTTTACATAACATATCAAGATAAATATAGAAACACTACAGAATATGCTAGAATCCAGCTGTGTCAGTAATACAACTTTGGCAATTAAACTAGTATCATAATACCTATTTTGTTTTAAATACATGTATTTGATAAAGCAATTTATCATAAATATTTTGGTCCACTTTTCAAATGATCTAAATATTGACAGTAGAAAAAAATAATTAAATTAATCAAAACTTAAGCAGGAATTACAAATAAAACTATTAATAATTAGTTTAAACTATTTCTGTGTGCTTTTGATAGAAGCCATTAAAACTATTTCTTTAAAAATATTTTTTTTTTGATTTCCTGATTGTCCATGTTTTTGAATTTTTTATGTAATTTTCTTATCAATTTGCATGTACCCGAAATACAAAGGGAGTGTGCTTTTACAGCGGATGCCTTTAAAATGGTAATTTGAATATCGGCACTAAATGAACCAATTTATAACCAGTGCATTGTTTTTATTATCAAACAAAAATATGTTTTGCAGTTACCAGTTTAATTTGTAAATCCTAGACAGTTTATACTGCCTACATGCAGAACATCATTGCTGTATGTTTTATTACTTAATGACTTTTGTTTGCATACTAGCAGATTTGTTCAGTATATAATTATTTTTTTCTGATTTGCATGTAGACCAGCCAGTGTCATTCCAGTCAAGGTTAAATCTTTAATTAATTTTGTTTCCATTTAGTGGTTAATGTCACATGCTAATCTTCAGCCATTATTTTAAGAATAATTAAAATAGTTACTTTGCCAAGTGACAGATTTATGAATTTAACTCTACATACCTGTTTTAATAGACAGAAGAAATATAGCTTTTAATGGATTAACTAGAAAAAAATTTCCAGCAAAATATCGTAACCATGACAGGATTGTATAATGTTTTCGTAAGATTTATCTGTTTTCTAGCCACTTTTTTTGTTTATGTAAATAAAAATTAAGGTTAAAAATTTTTTCAAAGAATCAATTTAATTTTAAACTTTTACTCAAAAAGTTGTTACTCAAATATTGCTTGTTATGTAACTGATGCTTGAGGTTAATGATTTTGTTTTGCTTTTTTGCGTTATTTTTAAATTTACTAATTAATTTTTTAAAGTTTTTAAACTTAGTTATTTGAACATTAAAATTATTTCAAACATTAATAGAAATGTCATTTTTTGTAACGGTAGATTTGTAGAATATGCTTTAGCTTGTTTCAGTTGAGTCTCAAAAAAACATGAAATATCATGGTATTTATTTTATTGGTTTGAACAAAAATAAAAAAATATCCAAATTATATATAAATTACCAATTCAAAAATCAGGAAGAAAAACAGAAAATAGACTTTGTTACGTAATTGTCCTGACCAACAGAAAGCAATTTTTGTTTTAGCCTATTGTCTTGTCACCTTAAAATCCATTTTTAATAACAAAAAAGGTTGTTTAAAAAATTGAATTCTTTAGTCGTTGTTTTTTCATAAATATTTGTGCAAAAAATTGACATAATTGAATTAGGAGGATATCAAAATTAAAGTGAGTGGTCGAACGAAAAGTTGACAAGAAAGCCTTTCCCAGAAAAACGTGTTTGAACTATTAGAATAGGTAAAAATAAACAGCTACCTGACTTGTAACATGATTCCAGTACACTTGCACCTTTTCACATCAGTAAATCCCAAATCTGCAATTTAGAACTGTAATGTTTCATAGTTAATTCATTATAGATGCAGTAACCCCTTTAATGTGATCTCACCATGCTTTCTGTCACATAGGCCATCAACAGTGCAAACCAGGTATTAATGATTAATGCTTGAGTAATCATGTACGTGCAGTGGTTTTGGAAATTTATAAGTTAATCAGATAATCATTTTCTACATGATATTCACAAGGTATTAAAATGCCTTTTAAAAATGTAAACAAACATGTTTATTATGCATTGAATCATGATTCCATTTACTGTCTGAGGTTTTAGTTTTACATGATGTGCAGAATGTAGTTAAACTAACAGCTTAAATTTCAAGTAAACAAATTTGCATATGATTTGTTTATCTGTTGTTCCAGTAGTACTCTTAGGTTATGTTACTCATTCCATTAAAGGAATCACAACTATAGTTTGATCAAGATTTTCAGCAAAAAAAATCTGTTTTTTGTCGGTAAATCCAATTCGTTGCTCATTCACTTTTAATTTTACTAATATTTCAAAAACAAATTCTAATTTTAGGTGTTTTACTGTTAAAAATATTTTGTACTAATATAATGGGACGACAATAGCTAATAAATACATATATTACTGTAATATGTATAAAATGACTATTTTATATTTTCAGTATGCCAAGGACTCCTTGTAGAAAAAGTTTCATATTTAAATTTGCAAAATGCATTTCTGTTTAAAATAAATATTAAAATTTTAAAATCTAGAAACTCAAATCCTTTGCCAAAACAGGGCACAGAAAATGTCAAATCCTGTACTATCCTTACTTTGTATGAGATGTGGTTAACTTTGTGTTGGTTGGGATATTTGCTGTATTGTGTTTTTCTCCATTCTGAATTTACTTGCATTTCTATAACTTTAATAACCTCATTAAAAATTGGCTGTATCTAATACAACATATATATAATGAAAGGAGTTTGTGCAGTTTATTGTTGGCAAAATGCCAGTGTTTTGTGAGATTGATTATAATGGAATATATGATGGTTCAGTACAAAGTCTGTCAATATAAAATCAGTTTGTATTTTGCTTGCCTTCCAAATTGGAACTGATCTCAATGGATTGGCTGGTTATTGCGGCAGCGAAATTGCTGTAAAAAATCTGTCTTTTTTGTAAATTTGTTACTCAGCCACTGAGGCTAAATGTGGAATAAAATGTTTAAATCACATTTGGATTTTGTTTTATGTCTTAAAAGAAATTGCATGCTTAAATGTTTTAGTACAACTTAAAACTCAATGCCGGTTGTAAAATCTTAATTTTTTAGAATTTTTTCTTTTAATATTGACTGTTTTATTGTTATGCCAAGAAATTATATAATTATTGAACTTGTATTTTCTTTCTAATCTGTTTTACAATTATAGCAACTGATGTGCAAAGCATTTGAATATGTAATATAACAATTACTTTGTAAAGTGAATGATTTGTCAGACATTTAATAAAATTGAAACATGCACATTCGTATTGAATTTTCTTTTTGATCAGTCTTCAGGCAGAGTGACCCTTCGTGAACAATTCCTTTGTTAGAATTCGTTATATAACGAGTTCAATTCGTTAGCCTAACGAGTTTAATTCGTTAGAACGAACATGGGACCTCGAAGTTCTAACGAAGTTAACGAGTTCTAATGAATTCTAACAAGTTCTAACGAATTCAACAGTTTCGTCAAAACACTGAAATTTAGGGGTTTTTTTCACTATAAAAGCACGTTAAAAATCATGTAGTGAACTTTTATAGTTAAATTAGTGTACTATTTGCCCCAATAGTACCAATACTAATTAAATTCTTAATATCGTCCGGAAACTTCACTTCATCACAAGAACTTCTTTTCATGCAATTTCCGTAAGAAAATAATGAAATAATATGGAGAAACGTGATAAATAAAAGAGTAAAGAAACCATCTCGTGCATTGTACGCCATTTTTAAGAGTATTGTCTTAGAAAAGAATTCTAACTCGAATCCAAAATCCCCACTTGAACTCGTTAACGTTCGTTAGAACGAACATTGGGTTTGGATGTTCTAACGAATTGAACTCGTTAAATAACGAAGATCTAACGAGTTCAAGTTTCCTAACGAATTTAAGAAGGGTGACTCTGTTCAGGGAAAGTCCATGGAAACAAATACACCACCTATGAAGAGAAACTCCATTGGTTTTGAGACAAGCCACACTAAAAATAGATTTTGTTGTTTTCGTACAATAATAACCATAACTAGAGTTTCCCGAAACTCAAATATTGAATTTCCCTTAAACTTTACAAAAGTCGGTGAGGCACTGATAGAAGCTGCCATTTTAGTTCTTGGAAATATTTTAAAAGAAGCCTGCTTCGTGTAATTTCTTTTTAGCATTTTTTTTGATGTGTTAATTTTGTGCATAGAATCTGTCTATTCTCCAAAGAATATATGTGATTTAAAACTATTTCTAGTACACATATAAGTTATCAATTTGCTGTATAAGATAAATTCTGTAAATCAACTAACACGGAATTTAATTTTGAATTTTCTCCACTTAAAACAAAATTAACATTAGTTGGTGTCGCTCACCATATTAGTCACATTGTGATCTGGGCCTTTGACTGACTAGTGATTGTTTTTGGTTTTATTTAGCTGAACATGCTAATATTGGTAAAATTAAGTGTCTAATTGCAACTGGCATGGATTTTGCTTGAGCATGATGATGTTAGCGCAGATAGTGCATCAGGAAAATATAAAATATATTTGGGACATAAAAGAGTTATGTCAAAGTTTGGAAACTACTTGACCAAACACGGGGTGTTTGTATCAAGAAACAAGACAGTTGGTATAATGCTTTTTAGCTGGACGAGATGAGCTGTTAGTGACTTGCACATCCCTGGATCTCAAAATGTTTGTAATAGATAGCCATGTTACATGCAGTTCATGATCCCTTATCCAGTTCAGTTGTATCATACAATAGCTTTAATTACTTTGTAAAAGAACATATACCTCGTGTACCCATAGCAGGGTTACAGTTTGTTCCCAAATTACAGTGATATTAGAAGTAGACGCATTTGTAAATATTTATGTATATCTGTTTCTGTTATTGGTCGTTTGATCTCACTGCTGCTCCCTATGTGATGTCATAGGCCTAAAGCAAGTAGCCAATCATACTTGGAGTTGTGCCCATATGCCCACATTTAGTGGAAAAGCCTCTAGTTTTTATAAGACTTGTGCCTATAATGGCAGCCCAATTGCTGCAGTTTTCCAAACTAATCTGGGAAATCAGCATTTCAGTGAAGCCACAAATTCAAATCATCTGGCATATTAAATGTGTCAAAGGATATACTCAAGTTAAATAAGTATCTCTTGCAGTTTGTACCAGCATAGTCATAATCTCTTTTGAGGAGATAATTATTGCTAAGCTAGTCTTGTTATGGTTTTAAATAAAAATTTGTTATAACCACATTGTAAATACCAGCATGCATAATCTCTGAATCACTAATTTTTATTTGCTAAAATAAAATGTAATTGAAATTTTTGGTGTGATGGACCATTAGAAAGAATGGGAAAATAATTTGCTTGTTAAAAAGGTAGTAGGCATGAATTTAGATCAACTGGGATTTCATGCTAATTAAATTCCATGCACCTCACACATGAATCTTAAAATACCACTATAACATAGCCTGAATGTTAGTTTCAGAAAATATTTAAGTGTGAAAAAAAATTGTAACACCCCTAATGTTTACTTAAACTCTAATGAGACAACTTTTACAATAATGCAGATGAACCCAATGTTTACCAATCTAAAGCATATCCCTCAGATGCCAAAGCCTGCTCGAGTACATCGTGTTCTAAATAATTGAATTTTTTATAAACTTCTACTTATTCTTTTTTTTAATGCCAATCACAACCAGTACTCTTCTAAAAAGTTTGTTTATACCAATCTCATGCCTGCAAACTTGTTTAATTTAACCAATGGTAGGTAAAGATACAAAATGCATAATTCATCGAGTAGCTTTGTACAGAATTTTATTAGGATATGTACAAAATATACAAAAGCTTTAAACAGGGTTTTATCACAAAAAATGGCCATCAACATGACTAAATTAAAAGATCATCAGATTTTAAAGAAAATATCTTCTCAACACTTCCACTAATTACTTAAATAGAGCTGATTGTTTGGAGGGGAGGTATACTCAACTTTGTAAGGAGGTACACTTCTATTTGCAAGTTGCTTCTTAAATTATAAAGAACCAAGCCATAGCATAAAGCAAATAACTTTATCTGCTGGAACCTGCTAAATTAAAGTATTTACATCAAACAATCAAGTCTTCCCATGACTATTTCATCAGTTTCCCCATTTCCTGCTTCTATAAAGATACAAACTACCATTCAACTACACTGTAAATAAATGTTTATCCGACTTTAAAAAATTAGGTAACAAAATTGTAAAAATCACATTATTTAGAAGATGTATTATCATATCAACTGGTAAAATTCTAAACATTAACAATTATTATTAATTTTGGAAGAATTGTCATACATTCTATCGAATAGAAAGCTACATTTTTTACAACTTTTCAGCACATTCCCAAAAATTATTATTACTATGTTAGCAGAACCAGTTAAATAATTATCAACTGTAAATGAAATCTGTTACAGATATTTGTAAACTAAGCCTATTGCATTGACATATAGCTTTATCATATTGCATGCAAATTATATAATTTATTACTGACACTACATTCATTCAAGTAGATTCACTGACATTTTCTGCCTAGTCCAGTGCCTTTCAACCCAGTGTGTTCCAACCCAAAAATGCTTTCTAGTCTTTGCTTGTGACAAGGCTAGATAAGGAACTTTATAAACTGTATCACCTGGTATGATTGAGACTAGATATTCACCAATAAAGTTTATATGTAGAAATAAACACTTTAAAGTCTTGATACAAAATTGTCCTCTAAGGAAATATCTTTATATCTCACACTATGAAGTTGACTTTTGTTCATATGCATTCAAAAAAAGAGAAACAACTGTTGTAACTCCAGGCTCGTGTACATAATTTTCACCGGTTTTCATTGGAGGTAGCTTTACCTGGAAAATAGGCAAGTAACCAATTAAATTTGCAACACTGGTAAGTCCAGTTAAAAATGTTACAAGGTTTGTATTGCAATTAAAAATTTTGTCCACAAGTTATGCTTGCATTATGCCACTTGTACCATATTTTAACTTTTTTGCAATTGAGCTTTAGTTTTTAGACAAATACTTACTCAATGGGACTGTGTTTGGTGAAACCTTTCCTTTGCCTGAGCCCGCTCCTGGGAATCAAAATACCACACAGTTATCGCATATCTGTAAAAACAAACACTATTATGTGACATTTGTATGCAATCACAACTGAAAAACAATGTTGATTAATAAATCACTATAAAGTTTGGAAAATACTAACATAGAAAATATAATGAAAAGTTAAAAATATGAGTGATTGGGTAATTTAATCAAAAAGTTCAATATGCTGTATACTTTACTTACTACCCCTGGTATGAATTGATCCAGCTATTTATTCTTGGTAAAAATGTATTTCTTATTTGCTAACAGACTGCACGTGTTATCATACATCAGTTATTATTTTTAATTGGGCCTTGTGTTTGACTGGTACATAACTGTATTTCAGAGCTGGAGAACTACTTCAGAGTATCAAATGGTATCCACCTCAGACCTCGATGATACTCAGGATGGCATGACGACATTTATCAAATGCATCAAGAAGGCACTGTGCGTACTTGGGCTTAACCCATGTTAAAAAATATAAATGTTTAGCAAGTCGGTCATTTATCTCTGATGGATGAAGCTTCTCGATCTGTTGTTGTCTTACATGGTTCTACATGTTGCAATTTTTACAATTAATAATCTAAAACAAACCTTGTGGCAAAAGCAGGTAGAACTTCATGAGGATTTCTTCTATCTGACCAGAAAAATAATAACCTATCAAACTTTGGTTCAATATTTGCTACTTCTTCTCTTCCTTCTGGATATATCCTTAAAACTCCACCATGTTCCTAAAGAAATTACAGATAAAGGTCAGGACAACAACACATATTTAAGTTCCAAGATGAGAAATAATCTTCAAAATTCTAGACAAGGGTAGGTTATAATGTTAATGTAACATTTTTTGGTTATTTTAACAAGTTAATGAGCAACAAATTGTTTGTATGATTACAATGTCTTCAGATTTTTTTAATCTGTTTTAACATGTTTTTTAAAGTATCTTTATGAATTTGCACTATCAAATGCAATTTTTTGCCAGGAATTTTTTATTTAAAAAATAAGTTGATAAATGGGATTTAAATGACAGAAAGTAGGTCTACAGATTAGAATCAGCATTTGGCAAACATGTTTTTAAAGAAATAACTATGAAATTAATTTCCTATGCACAACATTGAGTAATATGTAAATACAGCTTGCTAGAGATGAGTCACTAATGATTTTTACATATGTAACTAATACATCATGTAGTTTTCCAGAGAGTATAAATAAACATTATATTATATCAAATACAAAGGATTTGTTTACAAATTTTAAAGGTATCATAATGGAAATCAAGAGTTATGTTTAATGTTGACAAACAAACTAATGATGAATGATGCTAGAGACAAACTGCAATGATTTGCAGTAGAATACAGAAAATATTAAGAGTTAATAACTGAATTTACATGAATATAAATGATTTGTACAAAAATATAATCATTCAAGAACATGTTACTATGAAATTCCAATCCATGTGGAGTAAACTTATTTTTAAGGTCTCTTCATAGATAATACTCTTGCACCTTAAACATCATTGAATTATTATTGGTAACCAACGGTAAATAAATTAATATATTAATTTTCTTGTGGTTGTGGCTTTGTAAATTGGAAATGTATCCGTGAAATTCCACTGCTTACATGTCTTAGAAAACTCACCCTTGAGCTCCAATTTTTATTCAAATAATAAATACAGGTAACACATCTTCCATCTTCATTTGGGTTGTCAACATGGCGAACATATCCAGTTCCTCCACCAGGATAGCAAGCTACCATTGCCTGAGGAAATAAAAAGTAGTAATACAGTTACACAATCAATTTTGAAATCTTTAAAATTTAAATGCTATAATTTAAGATCCAAATCGAAGATTCAGGATGTTACTATACACATTCCTAAATTTACATTTAGCCCTAAGAAGCAGTATTATGATACCAGATGTTTCTAATCAATTTTGTCTTGGTTTGACCTAAAAACATGTTCTATGATACCAAATGTTTCAAATCCATTGCAAGTTGTTATTAGATTAGGTATCAAAATATAAACAAAAGGTTTCCCAATTGCATATTTTTTAAAGATACAATTATGTTAAAATTATGTTACTTTACGCATATTCCTAAAGTCTACATCTATAAAAAAAATTCAAATTCTTAAGATTAAAAATAAAACTGTTCCCCATTTAAAAATCACTACCCCATTTTACAGACTCGTACCATATTGCGCTACAGGCAAAAAATAAATAATAAACCTGTATTTTATTTTATAGTTACCAACTGTTTATTAAAGGTCTGTATTTAGGGAGGTATTAAGTACAGGTGTGCTAAACAGCTACAGTAATAAATCTCCACCCCAAATTAATTTTTAGTTAATTCCTTTAACAATGCATTTTACTGAACCAACTACATGCATAAAATGAAACATTTATTCTGCAGTTACATAAGTATCTGTTTTGGCCTACATGTTCTACATAATTAACATGTACTTCCCACACAAACAGAAAAAGAAACATACTTATATCTAGATTTGTATTGTGGCCTAAAAAGAGCTTTGTGTGCTGCTTTTTATCACGTACTTGGAGTAATTATCTAAATACTACATACACATGTCGGGGCACAAATGTCACATAGCCTAAATAAGCTTTTATAGTACAGAGTGCAAATTTGCTAAGAACTGGTTTCAAGACAAATACTTTTTTTAAGGTGTCACATGATCCAGATACTAAATTAAGACACTAATAATATAGAAAAATAAGGATCTAATTATAGGCATTCAATAAATAGAAAATTTTATAAAAAATATAAAATCAATAATATTAACATATTGATATATGCATAAACATTAATTAGAAAAGTTTAATTACAATTTTTTTTCAACTAATAATCTCTAGAATATTTTAATTTTCTGGCCAAGGAAGATTGGAAAAAGGAAATTACAAGGAGTCTTAAAATTAGGTCTGGAATAAAGGCAAAGTGCACTCAGAATGTAAAGCTATTTTTTTGTTTCAATTACAAATAGTCAGATTCTAGCTAAGGAAGATTAAAAGAATTATTAATAAACATGTCTTAAAATAGGATCTGGCATAAATAACCTGCTGCTACAGGATACATGCAGCTGTTTATTTATAACTCCATTCTTTTTTATTCAGTTGATTTGCAAAAAGATAATCTTTCCTTATGATTTATTACCAGTTACAACTAAACATGACTTCCTGGTATCCTGCTTTGATAGTACTTGCCTCCACTATTAAGTATGTAATATCACCATATCATAAAGTCCCAATCAGTAATAAAAATTATTTTATATAATTTAAAGTTTTTCATATACTTCCAACCAAAAATCTAAAAAATTGCAAACGTTTAACCGACTGATTTTTAAAATATTTTTTACATGCAGAATTCTTATTAAAAAGATGTCACCAATCTGAAAATTAACAATTTCCATAACTTTTATCACATTCAAGTGGTGTCAATGTACTAATGGCCCAAATATGTGACCTAAAAAACTTAGCAAGTCTAGAATAATGATTAGATATGTAGTTACGTAAATACCAACAATCAACATAATCAATGCCAATTTATGCTCTTCTGATACCTCCCCGACCCCCCCCCCCCCCACCCCCCCCCCCCAGCACCCCCCCACCGCGGCGAGAAGCACGTTGAC
>JAOXYB010041216.1:0-12990 GCA_028565635.1 Phoronis ovalis | reverse complement strand
TATCGCTCAATAAACATTATTTAAAAGTAAACACTTTATTTTCTGCATATCTTATTTGTCCCTTTTCAATCTTTAACACCCGATCATTCAGTTAGATAGCTATTCAAATTTTATGTAACCCTCATTATTGCCCGTAATTTTACGGGTATCGGCTAGTACTAATAGTAATATGAGTAATAACAATTAACTAAGACCATCGGAGCATTGCTGTGTGAGAATTTTCATCCTTTTGCTAATTTGGAAAGACGATAGTTTTTGAATAGGAAAGAGTTAGAACCAATACGTCAGTTTAATAGGCTAGACCAACACTGAACAGTAACAATCCAATGGTACTCTATCATGCTACAGCGCTAGCCCAGTCTGGCAGTCACGTAAAACTATAAGATTTGACACAAATTTTAGAAATTACAGACAGATTAATAACAAACTTAACTAACCGGACTGTCCCACCATCTTCCTTGTCCGCTTTGTACTTCCCACTGTTCTCTAGCACCATTTTCTACCAACAAACATAAGAAGTTCGAATTCAGCTGTATGGCGGAAGTACTTTGGATTTGGCGCGAAATGTGAAGAAAGGTATTGTGGGAAGATTTTAAAATGGCTGCGCCCGTGAAAAATTTAATTGGAGCTTTATCCAGGTAAACTTTGTAACTACTGGTTTAACAGGAATTCCAGGTGTAATTTTACTGCATAAATTCGTTTTGCGGTACATACATATGTCGATACTGATGTATTTTAAACTGAAACTTTTTAAATGTGATAGATTTGCGCCAGATTTTGTCCGGTTCTCCGAGTCCGAACCGGTGCTTTTCTTACTATTTCAGTATTTGTTTACTATTATAATACTAATACAGTAATACTGAATACTATTCACTACTCACCTGACACTTGAGGCATTTAGTCCAATTCTTGTGCTCAAAGATGAGTCTGAATAAATCCATTCGTTGGTGTTCCGTTCATTCTCAACTAACGAGTAACGGTTGGGCTTGACCATAGTCAATTTTTGTTTATTATAAATATTAATAATATTATCTCAAAAAGCAGAAAAAATTGCAGCTTAAATAATAGGTATAATATGCCCCCGTCATCTCCTGCTGTATTTTTGAACGTCACCGGTCAATAATCCCGGCTCTGTTTTCCGATCATGAAACATCTCCGGTAATCCATCTGGACTGTCTGATTGTAATCCCCTGTTATTTGCTCTGCTATTCCCGGGTCCCTAGGGGCCTGGCTTTCAATTGACTCCTGCATTGCAGCGGAGGTTTATAGGCTCTGACACTCAGGGTGTTTCACTCAAAAATAAGTTCTAACATACCTAATATTACCTACCAAAATATTTTCTAAGAGTTTGCTGTATTAGCCAAGTAATTGGTGAAAATGTGGACTTTTTGTCGTTCCACCAAAATTTGCCATCTATTAGCGAAAATGGGAACTGTTAAACATGGCGGACATGGATACAATATAAGAATATGTTGTGATTAGACAATGAACGTATATTGTTGTTCACGAAACAGGCGTTTTTGACCGAGTCAAAATATGCACATCTATATACATGTAAGGTTTGATTTGTAACTTGATTGGTTTCAAGACTTTCGTGGATACTTTATACGTAAAAGGACTATCATTCTTCTGCTTTTCAAGAAAATATTAAGAAAAATTAACTATGGTTAAGCCCAGACGTTAGTTGAGAAGGTATGGAAAACTAAAGGATGGATTTTTTTAGACTTGTATAGAATGTTGATATGAGAAAACCTGTTCGAACACAATTTCATAGCGAAATTAACTGGGATCCCAACTTTAAGAATGGCTACCTACAACTCTTATCTAGACATAGAAGATAAAGTGCACGACAATCTAGAAGCTTTTAAATTTACAACTAGTAGGCTAAGTGTAAAACCTGGGTGAAACCTCAAGAACTTGTATTGACTTATTGTGCATAAAATCACGTTTGTTCTTAAAACATTACTTGTAGTAATAATGACATTGTGAATCATGATTCACGAGTGCTGTTGTTGGTTATATTAAAAGGTGTGTTAAAGCTTCCATTAAAAAGTAGTAATGTTATGATATGGTACACAAATTTTTTGGTAGTTTAATGTGAAAATTATCGGTATTGACAGTATTCGATTAATACAAATGTTGCGTTTTGTAGTAATTTTTATTATTATGGTTATATTTCCTTTGCAGACTTGCATTAAACACTACTTTACAGTGCACTAGGTCAATTCGTACTCAACCCATGTTAGATTTCCGTGCAACAACTTATTTATGGTAGGTGCTAATTACTTACTCAACATCATCATGTTTTATTGAAAACGTGGTTACAGCTGCACACAATTCTGTAGCTTACACTGTGCCAGAAAAATGTCTGTTAAAGAATGCTAGTACCAAATGGCTTTAGATTTCTTACTACCATTTGCGAGGACATGCAACTGCACGACAACATAAATAGCTAAGTAAAGGGCATAGTACCACGTACAACTATACATAGGGTACCACTTTTTTGCAAACAGTATTAATGGAGTAATGTCTACCCGTAGTAGAGGGTATTGTCATTTAATTAATAGAATTCTGTCCATGGTATAAAAACAACACATGAATATATAACAAATTTTACCAGTCACATGGTATCTACTTATCTGCCAGTCTTTTATCCGCTAACCTGGTATGGAGGGTCGTGATCATTACTAACACACAACTAACGTATATTTTGCAATTAACATTAAAAAAATGTTTTCCACATCTTTTGTATAATGAAAATATGATCCACTGTAATTTCTTCCAAAATCAAAAAAACTTGTAATTGAACTAGCATGTATACACTTATTAGAATTCTTGATCATAGAAAAGTGGATGAGCTGAACTTTGTTGAATCTGTAAGTTAATTCTTAGTTTTAGCTTTGTCTGTTATCTATAGATTAAAAGATTAACCAAAAAATGTGTTCTTTAATTCCTATTTGTATGGTAATTAGTTTATATCTATGTATTTTAGTGGTGAGCCATTGAAAAAGAAGAAAAGAGTTGATCCTGCTGTAGTGCATGCACGAGATTTACGAAGGAAAAAGAAAATTGAAAAATCTATTAAAAGACTCTCAAGATTTGCTAGAAAACTGAAACCCATTGATGAAATAATTGGTGACAGACGGGCTCTAAAGGAAGTTGAGTGAGTTATAATTCTGTGTATAATTGTTAAACGATTATTCTTTTATTTTTGACATATTGCCAATGTGTAAGTGGAATGTTTCTCCATCTAAAAGTTCTTTTAATTATTGAGAAGAGATTTATGGACATAAAATAATAAGAGGAGGCATTTAGAGAGTATTTTTTCTACATTGGACTGGTATTATTTGAAGATTGCTGTAGCCTGCATTCTTTACATTATTATTACAAAACAAAAATTTAATAAATGTATTTTTTATTTCATTACTCGTATCGGTATTAATGATGTTTCTAATGCGGATATTTAAAGCCCACACACAACTTTACAATACAATGTTTATGTACTGTCCAGATTAGAGATTGTAATATTTGGAGCTTGACCAGTTTTCCATACATGACATTGATTAAACTTTACAGATTAAGAAAGCGAGATATACCTCCATTAAGCTTTGAAGAGACAGAAGCTAGGGCATTATTGGTTAAAGACTGGGCGAGATATAAGTGGAAACAACATAAAGCTGAAATTCTTGCAATAGGTTTGTTATCTGAATGATCAATTTATTAATTAAAGGTAACAGTGATAAATTAAATAATAATGATACATGTTGCCCATAAGATTTGGCACTTCTGAAGTCATATGTGATGTGAAACATGCAAAAAGCAGTAAAATCTATTTATCTCAAGTGCAACTTTTGATGGTGCAAAAAACCACGCGCCACTGGCACTAAAAATATTAATATCAATGTAAACTGTACTAAAAAATTACAGAAACCACGGTGTGCAAAAAGCACATCACTGGAATAAAACTCATCTTACAAATATATCAGCATATATTACTATCGTTTGCAACGAAATCTGACCCTGCGGTATAGTGGCATTTCGTTCGTGACGTTGCATTTTATAATGAGGACATTAGTTACGCAACAAAGGTATTACAGCATTAACTGGAACCGCAGTGGGAACATTCAAATTAATGTCCTCATTGCAAAATACGACATCACAAACGAAACACCATTATACTACAGGGTTGCATTTCGTTGTAAACTATAGTAAATACCTCACTACAACACTGTTCGTCCCAAGTTTAGGTGCTTGTAATTGTAAGGACTGTTTCACATGTATGGAACAAGAGTTAGGGATAGGATTTGATTAAAAATCTAAGAGTGCATAAATGTAACGAGATAGAAGTACTGGTAATATAGAACAGCACTAAATATGGGATGTTTGTTTTGCTGAGTTGTTCTTAAAAAGTTTTTGATTTTTATTTTAGGCAAAGCTATAACATCACAAGAAAAAGCTCTTGAAGAGCTGAGGAATGAGTCCGAGGAACTGTATTTACAAGCAGTTACAGTAAGCTGAAGTCATTTATTGTGCAAATCCGATAGTTTGTATGTTTATTATAATTATTGCTGTTTTGTTACAAATAACTATCAAGGAGAACGAAAAAATAATTGAAATGTAATTTAAATTAGGAATAAAAATGTTTGAATTACTAGGATTTTTGTGGAAATATTTCAGTTCGACCCCTTGATTGTAATTTTAGACAGAACAGCTTTTATGAAAAAAAGAATTGTTGGATAGAATTTTTACAAATTTTGACATACTTTGATAATAAAACTTATAAGTATCAGAATTAGTAAAAAAAATAGTTGCAATATTCTTTCCATTTATATCGTTTTCATAATTTTTGTTTACTTTTTTGTAGCTTGACGAAGCATTAATACCATTTCAACGAGAAGGACCTGTTGACACACCACCAGTAAAAAACTTTGTAGCTCCTGACGGAGAGTATAAGGATACAACTAAAACTTTTGAATAAGTAATATCAGAGACAAGAATGCATACAATGCTGCTCTAATGAAAACTGTATAATACAAACAAAGTCATAAGTGTAGGATCTACCAACTATAAGATACAGGGATAAAAGCCATTTGGTGAAGCTGCAACAAAACATTTTTGAAGATGTAAAATAGAATCAACAGTCAAGTTCAAAATAATATACCATGTTTGAGTCTCTTGCCAGAAGGATAAATAAATACAAATTGATATTAGAATTTCTTTGTTATTTTACATGTATTTTTCAGTAGTCCTAATAATGCTCCTTGTCTGAATATTCCTCACCTGGGACTAATATCTTTTAAAATAATTAAACATGATAAAATAATAGTTATGAGGTCTGTGTTTCTGTGTGAACAATATGAAAATAATATGAATGGCTATTTAATTCATACTCACTTGGGGGGGATTTACTGCTATTCACGATGACTAGTGTGTATGTGCTACCCCATGAGCAACCTTTTTCAGCCCAACTTTAGTACGAGGTACCATTTTCATGTTTATTTATCGTGGGGTATGATTTTTGCAAATTCATTTTTACTGTGGGGTATATATATTTCAATATTTTACTGGGGGGCTGCATTTTTGGGTGCAAATTTCCAAGATTTTGTTTGCATTTTTTTTTTGTCACAGGCATGGGGGGCCACCAAAATCAAAAGGACTGTTACTCGTTTAATATAAACCGGCAGTTTTGAACAAAAAGGGTTAGTTTTTTTGGCTCTTTCTTGATTTTTGTTGCTTAAGGTCCATTTTGGGCAATAAAAGTCATGTTTAGATACTGTTTTGAGGCAGGTCTTGTTTAGGGATGCCTTATGATGCCTCTGGACCCGCGCACTTGTGTACACTTTATAGCTGACTGGAACCACTTGCCGGGATCACAGGGTGTACATTTGGGTGTATATTTCTAGGATTTTTTCCTGGGGAGGCACTCCAAGCTCCGTCTATATAGGGATGTACTGCAACAGTGGGTCTGTTTTTTGACCAAATTAGCAGAGGATCCACTTTTTTTAATAAATAAGTGGAGTTGATCTGGTTTTTGACTAAATTAGAGGACTATATGGGGGTTTTCGCGAGCAGCGAGCATTGGGGTCTGTAAAGTGCGAGCAGCGAGCATTGTCTTTTGGCAACCATTTTTTTTGTTTGTTTTCCAATTTTTGTAACTATTTTTTTGCTGGTCTATTTTTTTGGCGACCGTTTTTTTTTGTTTGTTGATTTTTTTTTGAAACCTTTTTTTTTGTTTTTGGTTGTTAATTTTTCTTGTTAAGTGCGAGCAACGAGCATTGCCAATTTTTAAGTGGGAGCATTGCACCTTGGGGGGGGGTACCCCCTACCCCGGGGGGTGCTCATGTTTTTTGTTAATACGGGGATGTGCCGCGGAACTCAATCCAAAATTTTAGCTTGCGGTAGCAAACCCAATTCTATTTTTTTGAAATATAAGAGTAGCAATCAAATTTTGTGAAATATAAGGGTAGCAATCCAAAATTTAAAATATTTGAGTAGCAATCCATTTTTACGCAAACTGACTGATACAAACCAAATTCCAAAAATCGTTTTATGGATACAATCCTAAAATTAATCCAAATTATTTGCTGTAAGCAGCGGGTAGCAATCCAAATTTTGAATTTCTTTACGGTAGTAATCCAAAAAAATACAGTAAAAAGTATACAATCCAAATCCAAAATTTTCAACTGGCTGCATACCCCCAACAAAAAATACCTTGAGTACCCCCTGGGCCCCCTACCCCCTCAAAATAAATCAGTTTTTCAATACACATAAATTAACGATCATGCAGCTTTTTCAGTAAAACAAAAGTTAAGCAAAAGGCAGTGTAAAAATAGTTGAGAGGACCCAACTCCTACACAAAATTTTGTTCTAGTGCCCCACGCCCGGATATTTTTTGACCCGTCCATATCATTTGGGGTGTTTTTTGCAATTAATAAATTTTTACCTGGTTACTATAGTGTATATTTTTAGGAATGCAGTTATTATCATGTTTTTTTTTTACCATGGGCCTTACACCTCCACCTATTTTTTTTGGCAAATACCCTCCCGGGTCGTACTTACTCAATTAGTATCTTATCTAGCAAACAGGGTGTCTAGCAAACCAGCTCGCAGACCTTTTCGATTATCAGCGACATCAAACGAGGGAAATTGGAACTACTCCAGTATTTTAGTTGCTTCATCACTCGGTAGGAGGCGCTGCAAACGTGACAAACTGTATGAAAAATAGCATCTACAAAACACAAAAAAAACTGTTTTTCATTAACATAGTAGAGTTTTATAAAATAGAGTTTGTAATTTGAAATTTTTAAGATATTTAAATATTATTCGAACACTTATTTATTGCGGATCTTATTTACACAAGCGGAAGTGTTGTCATGGGAGAGCCAACAATATGGCGGCCAAGACTAGCACAAAGTTATAGTTGATGTCTTTGTTATAATTTAGGAAAAGTTTAAAGGTGTCAAGATTTAGTAGACTGCTACTTTTGTAAATCGGATCAAGATGGCTATGGAAAAACATTATATTTTGCGGGAGACACATACCAGGGCTGTTGTAGCATTAGGTTACAATCCTCTGAGGAGAGAAATTCTTATGGGATGTGAAGGTACAGTGTCAGTAGTTTCTATTTCTATTCAATTACTTGGCACTGTCATAAAGATCTAGCCAAGATGCCGTGCATTATTTATGTATGGTGTTAAAACACCATATCAATATAATTTAAGTATTAAGAAATACATAAGCTGATGATGATTGAAACATTGATAAAACTTAATAATATTAGCTTTGGATTATTACTCCATGCCTGTCTGATTCTAGTCCTGGTTCATGACGTTCTGAACTAGCTCTTGATAATCTGACTTGTGAGCTGTGCGAACAGTCATGGAATATTACATAGCCAGTTACAGTGAAAGTGCTGAAACTTGGAAATCTGTGTAATTTCCACTGAACGAGTTCACATATCACTGTTCAGATACTCTCTGATTATCAAGATCTAGTGCAGAACGTCATGAACCAGGACTAATCTGATTCTTGTAGTGTTTTAATTTGGTATATATATCAGCCGTCAATCCTGTTTGCTTTCAATATTTAAATGATTGAAAACTAAACAGGACTGGTGGCTGAAAACTGTACATTTTACTAGTCGGTTTTCTTTTTTGGGGAGTTTGGGTTCCCCATAGAAATTTTTTATGCTTATGATTTAGTGAGTCTTTTGGCAAAATTGGTGTTCTAAACACTTTAACATAATAGATATCTGCCCAAACAAGAGGGAAAGTTTTTGTCCTCCCCCTGCCTCCAGTAAATGTACAAACTACTTTGTTGAGTCCCCATCTTGAAGAGGTCAACACTTTTTTGACTTCTCCACCAATTGTTATGTTGGTAATAAAACACAACAAGGTTGTAAGGTATAACTCAGACTGATTTTAATTAATAATTACAAAGATTTTATACAGAATGAAGATTGAACCTTGACCATCAGGTGTAAGAGCTTAATTCGGAAGCCAGAAAACACGTAAACAATTGTATGACTTGACCAGTTCATTCATTATATAAAAAGGTATTTATTATAAAATATCAAAGAAAACTCTTGGAATTAAGTATCTGGATTACAGCCGAAGCACCTACACCTGATTTATAGTCAATGCGTAATTAAGCTTTTGCCAGTCAATGGCCAATGAACTCTATTAAATACAAATTAACAAACATGTCCATTGATTCTGGATATCAATTAATTTTTAATGAGGGAAAAACCAAAATTATTGATACAACATCACCCCCGGGGTCCAAAAATATTCACTCCAGAAGCAATGTACCATAGGTTGAGTAACATACTGATATAGATAATATAGATATATAGATAACCACCACCAAACAAATTAAAATAGAGGTATAACGTATGTCCATGCCAAATACAATAATTGTGTTAAAAAATTAATAAATGTTCATGTTTGTAAAAGTGTCCACCACTACACACAATCCTTGTCCAAAAACGATAGCTGTATATAAAGTAACGAATGACTTGACGGAACGGTACAACATGTAGAAGGACGGTCGATGGCTTGAGATTAGAGCAATGGCGAAGGCATGGTCCAATGGCATAACCAGTACGCACATCAGAGAAAGTAAATAATGGTTAAATATTAAACAAAATTACATGGAAAGACAGTCTGAGTTACTAAACTAACTAAAAAAATACTAAATGGATGAGTGATACATCCGGAAAAAAACACTAAATAAGATTATTACTAAGTAAATTTATAATAAGCAGTTGGTCTTAGATATGCGACCTTGATATTAGTAATTAATAATAACAAAAAATCATTGATGCATATACCAACAGGATAGAACAAGGAAGGATTAGGCGTATCTATGAACCAAAGTAATCAGAAACACAATTTGACAATAAGTATTCACCAAAAGATACATAAAATAAGTATATAGATAGATATATAAATACATAGATGTATATGAGTATGTTACTGTGATCATGATTAACAGTATTAAGATATATATAAGTGAAATAAACACGAAATAAATGCTACAGACAACTGCAAAGTGTGAAAGCACATAACTACTGATTAGGACCATATAAGTCTTACATAAATTTAATAAACAAAAGAAGCAAGTATACTAGCTTCGTTAAAACTATATTATCAGTAAAATAACATGTATCAAGACCTGGCTATACCGCTAAGAAGATACAAGGAAACATAAAAGTTACAGTAATGAAATCAACAACCATAGATAAGATTTTGGTAGCCCCCTCCCCATAAATAATTACCAGTCCCTTAAGCTGAATGTTAAGCCATTTTTTTCTTTTCAATTTTCCGTTTATTTGATTATGATAAAAATACTTCGTGAAAATACACATGTCACAAATACAGAACACCACATGTATATAAAACATATGATAAAAAATTATAATAGTAATTAATATCTGTTTCTACATTAGGAATACACTCAATGACAATTCATCTTGTTTAAAGACGAAAATTGTAATTTATAATAGTCACTTCACTTCCAAATGTGTTATATACTTTGATAAAAAAATAATTAATCCATCTTATAAAAATGCAGATCTGCATAATATTTTATATATTTTTTTAATATGCATAACTTACTCAATCGTATGGTTTTCTAACTATAACTTAAATACATTCCATCGACAGAAATCTACTTTCTTTCACCTGTGCATTCTTATTTTAGCATAAGCATTATAAATCTAATTTTTTTTAATCCAGCCATATAGACACAAGTTTTTGTGCAAGTAGGCAGAGCAGGTTTTTAAGTGTCAGAGATCTATTTATGTGCTATTTAGTGAATCAGCGATATTGACATTTTACACTGTTAAATTCAATTATAACAGATTAAAGGTCCAAGAGTGAAAAATCCAATCTCATCTGTATGACCCGTATCACCAAATGCCAACTTACTGACAGGCAGTGTCTCCTTATATATGCCACAGATAACCAGAATCAACTCTCCAAATCAAGTCGTTGCTGTCACAGTTACATGGCTGTATGGGAGTTGCACATGAGTTGGTCATACCGCAAGCACATTTGCCTGATCCAGGTTCTGCTCCACCCCAGTAATCTTGCATTTTACCATCAAAAGAATACCAGGCAGCGATATGACCCGGATCAGTAGAGAACAAAGTTGATCCATAACAGTCATATCTTATGTACTGTTTACAATGTTGAGATATTTCTGTTAAAGATTTTAACTGTTCCATGCTTGCAACATAGTTTACTTTATGTTGGTAACATAGTGGAATATTTCACAGTTTGTCACAGCGGTTTTAAACATGCTGTCATGATAGATAACTGTAGCTTCTTGACCGCTGAATATATCTGACATATGTTACAGTATGCCAAAAATGGTTGGATACTGTGGCTTGGCTGTATCCAGTAAAACCTGCTGGAATTAAATCCAGAATTCTTCCATGAAGCACATGTTGGTCTCACTGAAAAAATATTTTACACAGAAATAATTTGTAACTGATACTGTTGCTCTTACATATTATGACCAAAGATTGAGGCACACATTTTAGAATATACCTCGATCTTGGACACTTAAATGATCATGCATGTATTCAATTTGTGGATTTTTGAAAGCTGCTGAGTAGCGATCACACTGATGTTACCCCGGGGGATTACTTCATATTTATGGGACTCCCAAAAACCAACTTATAAAAGTTATTCTCTATACCAAAATTTTCCTGTCATATGATATCTTCTAGCTATCATGTGAAGTGTCCCGGAAAAACAGGAAAATTTTGGTATGAAGGACATAATGTCAGTTGGTTTGGGGGTCCCATATGCTATGAAAATTGGACAATATCCTCTAGACCTGAAAAATGGACGTACTCCATAATAAAAAGTGATCTGCCCCACCCTTACCAAATAGCAGCATTTTTTGAGCATTGTCTTTTGGCGACCATTTTTGGATGTTTTTTTTTTTTTTGCTTGTCGATTTTTTTTTGGCTACCGTTTTTTTCTTTTGTTAATTTTTCTTGTTAAGTGCGAGCAGGGAGCATTGCCGATTTTTAAGTGTGAGTGTTGCACCTTGGGAGGTACCCCCTACCCCCCTCATCCCAGCATGTTTCAAAAATGTTACTCTAAGCTGGAATAATGCTAGGATCATGCTGACATATACAGAATTGTTGCAACATGAAATAATTAATTTTGGCTTTAAGGGCGAGCTAGAGGTCTGCAAATAACTGTTAAATAACTAAGAATTATCTCCCCTTTTTGGGAAAACCCACCAAGGCAAAGGGGTGCCGGGCAGTTGTTAAATTAAGAATTATCATGCTCTCCTCCAAATTAAAAAAATAAAATAAGGTGGCAGTTGGAAAAGAGAATTAATTGTTTAATTCAGAACTGTTTTTGTTTGCATGTAAGGAATAACTTTCTTTCACCATTTTTTTTCTTTGAATAATGAGAACTGTTGACTGCTCCTCAAAATGAATACATCATTATACATGAAAAAAAATAACAAATCATTCAATAAGTTTATCAAGAAATCAAGAAATTTATTGCAAATGCAATATCAGCAAACTTATCCAGTAAGCGTAACACAAATGTTCATGATGTTCAGGAATTATTCAACCTTGCTCACCCCAAAGATGGTCATCAGGTAATAGTTTCACTACATTACAATGTCGCTCCAATCTTTTCTAGTTTGAAAAGGTTTGTGCCCATTGTTTGTTTCTAAGCCATAAAATGAGTGTTTTTAGGTAAAAACTGACGTTGAGTCTCATTTGCAGACTCAGTATAGTAGGTTTCCATCTCATATATACATGGTCATAATGGTGCTGTTTTTTGTGACTCTCAAACTTGTCTGTAAATTTTTTTCTCTGCTCTTCCTTAACGGTGGTTTGTTTAATTGGCATCTACAATAAAAAAAATTTTAAAAATTAAAATACAGTCAATATTTGTTTCATGCTAGTAATAATAACACAGATTCCTGCATATCTGGAAAAAATAATATTTTAGAGGGAAGATCTATTCCGCATATGTATAAAACGGACATATTGTGGCATTGATGAAATGATAATATAGCACGGCTGGGGGGTAATTTTAGTAGGAGATGATTGATGGATGGCATGTTGTAATCCCATAATTATACATGCAACAGTTATATATGAATGAAGCCAGACTACTATAAAATATAATTAATGTCTAATAAATGTCTTCTTCAATTCACGATTTATTTTTATGAAACAGCACACAATTCTAATGGAATAGAAACTTTAATTTGCCTCCTTTCTAAAACTGATAAAATATGCATCTATGACATTTTTTCTACATCGCATATTGTTGAAAAATAATGGCTATATACTATTAGTCTAAGTTTAGACCCTTGTTGTATTTTTAAATTCATTTTTGTTAAAAATTGAGTTTAAATCCGTATATAAATCCTATATCTGATAATAATATGCACTATTAATTTTAAAACAAATTTTTGACTTTTTCTAGTTTATAGTTTATTTAG
>JAOXYB010041205.1:0-12991 GCA_028565635.1 Phoronis ovalis | reverse complement strand
TATATAACTGTGTGTGTGGGGAGGTAGGGGTTGCCCTCCAAGGTGCAATGCTAGCACTTAAAAATAAAATCGGCAATGTTCGCTGCTCGCACTTAACAAGAAAAATTAACAAACAAAAAAAACAACCGTGAAACGTTAGGAAAAACAAATGCTCGCACTTAACACACAGACCCCAATGCTCGCTTCTCGCGAAACCCCCTTATAGCGGTCATATATATAAATGTTGAGAATTAGATTTTCTTTTTGATCGCGCAACTTCCATGCTCCCTCCTAAATCCGCCACAAAATCGATGGGGACACTATAGTTTTCCTGAATATTGGGATTTTCAGTTTCAATTTGTTTAACTCATTAAAAAACTTGTAATAATGAAATTTTGGTAATATAAATAAATTTCTACCAAGAGTCTAAAAAAAGTCAGGCGGTGACTTCCCCCGTGACTTCCCCATGGCCCATAGGCTACGCGGGGCAAAAAATGGTCGTTAATAGATGTTTTAATTTTTATTGATAATTAATGTTATTTGTTGTTTATTCAAAATTTTGACTTGTAATTCAACCGGAAAGAGGTTACTTGTGAAAGGCTCTACCAGCCTAGCAGAAATCCGGCACGAATCGTCTCCAACTTGAACAGGCTATTTACCCAGTTTAGCCGCCCCCATCATGATGATATCATAGATAGGTCATGTTAGAGGTCATGTCAAACGTTGTATATATATTCATGCGCTAATCAGTGTTGATATTCATTATAAAATAATGTGAACATCTTAAAATATCGCGACTAATGCTAGTTTTCTATGTAAGTACTTGGTTTATCAGTCGAAAACTTGATTGTGTCTCATTGATTAATATCAAATATCTTATAAATTCGTTTTAGCACAAGTTTTATTTTTGCGGATGATTACGCTTGTAAAGCGGTCTCGATGTATATATAAACTTTAGAGGAATCGAATAGTCTTGAACAGCATTTGCTGTCAAACTAGTGTAATAGTAGATTTTAATCAAGATACGTAGTTCTGAAGAGGTGATCATGAAGTTTTGCGTACTTGCCAGTATTTTGGTAATTTTTAGTGCCAATTGCAGCGCCAAAAGGTAAGTTAAAATAAAGACCTGCTCTTAGAACCAAATGCTTTTGGGGGGCTCGCCGTGCTTGTTGCGCACATGAGCCGAGTTGGCTTCTACGTTGTACGACTTCATCATACTTTTTTTAGTGTCAACTTTCGCTGTCTACGTAACTGTAAAATGCATTCAAGCAAACACACGGCCATTTTTTTAGCCCTTTGTGGGATAAAGAACTGAATAACAGAGAGAATCGCCTATTTTCATGTGCTAGCAGACGACAAAAAATGAGACCCATAATTTTGCGTCACAATATATTTTTTTGCGACTTTTAAGTTTAGAAAGCTGAGAACCTGAAAAAGTAACCGAATACGAATTCAGAATTAAGTGTGGGTGTGTGGTTAATTTATAATTATCCCAGAGACATTTTTTTAAATCAGCTGGACAAAGCTGTAAAATTAGCTCTGTATAAAAACTTATAAGGCAACTCAGGAAGTATATATACAATATTGTTTATTTATTTTAAAGATCTGATAGGTAAATTGGGGTTTAGTTAAATTGCAGGATATGGGGAATTAAAGTCGACACAAGTTATGTAACCACATCAATGAATCACCAAGTTGTACCATGTTATGGCTGGTACTTGTTTACGTAATAACTTTCCAAGCAAATCACTACAGTACAGGTCACTTTGTGGTTTCTATTAAATGTGTAAAAATCCCAAAAACATAAAAAAATAAACCAAAATTACCTATACTGCATTGGTGATAGAAAATGTATACATATAATGCAGAAAACTAAATATTATTCAGTAGAGGTGTGAGGGCTGGACCCTCGTCACCACCCTTTTAGAAAAAAGGTTTAATTGCTTTTTTGGCTTGTCGAGAAAAAAAAATTGAACATGAAATCTTGAAACCTCCCTGTTATTTCACTATAACTTAAATGTGTATGAAACTACCGATTTTCATGAAGTGTAACTCACATACTGATAGGTTTGTATACACGTACTTTGTTGACTTTTTGTATCTTGAGTGTGTACTAATTAAGAATAGCTCTGCTTGTTACTGCTCTGGACTGTTTTGAATACACACTACTATATTGTTCTCAAATCAAACAAAGTCATTTAGAAGAGAAACCCTCTAGTGAATGACTTCCAAATATTATTTTAATTATTATTATTGCAGTTCTTCTGCTTCTTTAAAGTAAAATGCTGTATGTAAAGACTTCTCAGTAGCTTATTAGGGAGGTAAAGTTATAAACCTTAGTTCAGCTCGGTGGGGTTGCAATACTGAATCAAAAACAGATGATATGAAAAGTATAAAACTTTTTTTATAATCATTTCTAATGTGGATAAGAAACAGAGATAAATTTTCCTTTGAACCTCGGCTTTGAACTATTAAATGACTTGTTGCTACAATCAATATTAATGGCTAATAAATTTAATGCATAGAACAGATTCTGTAATTCCTGAAAATGTCTGCATGTAAAAACTGTAATGCTTTTGATTTAGGTATCCATGCACATATAAATCTGTGATACAGAAAGTATTTGTTTTTTTAAATGAAACATTGAATTGTAATTCTGTAATTATTTTACAAAGTTATTGCAGAATTGTTGTTTTTAACTAACTTTAAACTGAAACCTTTGTACTTGGTTTATAGGCATCTTTCTAACAGCATGAATTGATTACATAAGCAAGGGGCTGGGTAATTACAGTCTGGTTTCCCCTTTCTGACATATTTATTTACCATTGCCATCCAGGGTTTGTCAGTGCATTAATCTTTCTAGGAAATGTTGAATGATTTTTACCTGTGGCATTCATGTTATTCTTGACATCTGCCTGCACATGATATCAGTGAACTGTATTTACACTTTCAGTTCAATTACCTTGTGTATAATTAATAGCCCAATTAACATACTATTGTAATTTTGTACCTTTGTAATTTTATATTAACAACATTCTGGATTTTTTTTACTTTTGCCATACAAAAATGTACATATTCTACCTTGTTTCAACACTTGTAGATTTGATAAATATACTGCACTAGTAAACAATAACAAGAATGACACCAATACAACTTGGTACATATAGCAAAACCTTGCTCACCTGGCTTCTTTGGAGATTGCTTACTTAATAACTGTTGAAAAACAGTCTAGTACTAGGTAGCAGTTTGAGGATTATTATTTTGTTTACTGCACTGTTTTTCTGTGGCATACCAGGTTTACTAATTAACATTTAGTTATTTTGCTGTAAGGTGCACAGTGATGGAATATATGTTAACAGGAACACCAGATTCTGTTTTAATTGAATTAATTTGGTTTGGCATTCAGTGCTTTAAGTATCTGTGAATAAACTGAAATTAACCACTGACAGAATTAGTGCCAAAGTATATGGTGCACTGAGCTACACCCAAGTTGTAACTTCAAGATACAGCTGGCTGGTTTGCTCTATTGCGGACTAATGGTTGTGCAACACAACAATTCGTTAATTTAATTAAAAAAACAGGGATTTGTAGACTTCTCTAAAAAAAATTATAGCATGACAATTACATAACTTGCTATTTTTTCCTATAATTAGTGAGTTGTCAACTTGGTCGAGAAGTCAGGTATATAGTTCAGGGCCACAATAAAAACTCCAACAACAAATCTGTTTGTATGAGAAAGTGTCACATTTTTGTCAAATTTTACATAGAATTAAGTATTTTATATTCTTGTAGCTGGTTGCCATGGTAACATAAAGGTAAAATATATAATATCGAATCACCACAAATTTCAGATACCCTACTGAAAGCGAATCCCCAATGAAGCCATGGTAATCATTTACAGTTCTTGCTGTTTAAGTTTAAGCAGGTTTTGCAGAAATTTTTTTCGTGTTCAAGTGACCAGTGATTTAGGAAATTGCATGACAGAACTAGTTTTTAACTATTTTTACCGTTATTCGAATTATTTTAAATATTCTTGTGCACATAAAGAGTGGTTGAAATCAATATTCATTATGACTGCTGATCCATCCATTATATTTTTGTCACAGGGGTTTCTTACTGTCAGCACCCAGAATCCTTCAGGCAGGTAGCACAGAGAAAATATGTCTGACTTTACACGATATAGACGTAGACGTACAAGCTTCCATATCTTTGCATTCAACTAACTCTGGGGATGAGCCTTACAGATCCGAGTCAAAAATATTCAGAGATGGTAACTTTATTATTGTAAAGAGAACTAATTACTTTTGATACTGTAAAGAAAATTTGCTGTTATTTTATAGTTAAATGAAGCCATTTATTATTAGTTTAGTATCTGTCATTCTTTAACTGTTAGTAACAGAACACTTCCGATGCATAGTTGGAACTCTGCTACTTTATTTAAACCATAATAATCTGAGAAATAAAGGAAAAACCTACTTGTCTGCTGTTTTGTGTACAATTTTTGATCAGGCAATCAATACTATACCAAGCCTGTTTGTACATTGCATCATAAATAAATTTCATATCTGCATTACAAGGGGTCGTATGTTCATTGCTGTATAATGCTTTTTATTTGCTAGGGAATGGAAGATGTTTCGATTTTGAAGTTCCGCAGATTAGCAATGATCAAGTTCGACTTTCCATCCTGGGTTCAACTATAGATGGCCAGTATAATCTAAATGGTAGCAGAGAGGTAGAGATTAGACAAGATTCTTTCCTTACATTTATACAGACAGACAAGCCCATGTATAAACCTGGGCAGATGGGTGAGAACACTTTGTCTTGTAAATTTATTCTCTTTCTCGTTGAAATGAAGAATTTGCTTCAAGCCAGTTTAACAAAGGTTAATGATTTTATAGCTGCAGCCACACCTGGAATATTCTGCTGTAGCTTGCACAATAATTTGTATTTTCGAAGCCAAGGTGTCATTGATAATATCCATGTGTCCGAGCCATAAGCAGTTAATAATACTGTACTGTAGAATTATTGTTGAGAAATGTTTAAGCTGAAATGCTGTAATGTCAAATGTAATTCATAATATTGTTCTTATTATAGTGAAATTCCGAATTTTGTCCGTAAAGCCAGACTTGAAGCCATTGTTGGGAACTGTGAGTATTTCATGTTGCTTCTGGTTTTACTTTTATGAAATAATTTGCTTTGCTAAATTTTCAAAAATAAGTGAAATCTGAGGGCAATGCTAAAATGAATAGATATTAATTAATACATGTCTGAGAATTATGTACAACACAGCTAAATATTCCAATAAGTTTTTTTTAATAGTAATATAGAAATATCAAGAAAAAATGATAGAATTCAATGCTGTATTATAGAAAGAACCTGAATAATTGTAATCGCTTACCGAACTACAATCTTGAGAGATTTTAGGACAAAGCCAAGAGTTTTATTTATATAGTCTAGTTTTAAAAGTTCAATGAGTGTTTAAAATATATTGAAACTGATCAGGTTGAAATATTTTTGACATACATTTGAAGGAACATAAGTAAAATAATCCCTGGAGATATCTTAACATTTCAGATTTCTAAAGTATGGATCCAGGATCCATCAAGCTCTCGCATCATGCAATGGTTAGATGTTACTAATCAGGATGGACTAGCCAGTTTGGAACTACAGCTATCCAAGGAACCTGTTTTAGGAGAATGGAAAATATCAGCAGATATTAGTGGGAAAACACAGGAACAAACATTTGAAGTGAAGGAATATGGTAGGAATAATAAAAGCATAGCGAAAATTTACTAGAACTGATGGAATACGTACATAATTCAATTTTATTGTAGAATTTTATTTCATATTTAAAATGTAAACCCCGTTTCAGTTGCTAAAAACCTCATTTAAAAGTGCATGCCACTGAGGTTGGTATAGTATTTAATTTCATTTTAAATTATGTCTAGAATCTCTTATTTGTAATTGCAGAAAATTTAATGACTTGAAAAGCAATATAAAAGCTCAAGTAGAACTGATCAAGTTGCCAAATAATATTTAATTGACTTTTCCAAAAATGCAAATAGGAAATTTCAATGTGTTATTAATTAATTTTAATATTGAATTAGTCGGCTGTTTTGATGACTAAGATGCAGTGTTTAATTTATATTTTTAGAATAATGTCAGCGTTGTACATTATAGGTTGTGTTTTCCGATTCATAAAACAGGATCTAAACGTTGCGATATTTTTAGTTTTCTTTTATGCACAGAATAAAAAGTCTGTCTCAATGCAAATAATATGAATTGAAAATGAGCAAGAAACATGATATGATTACAATTATGTTTCCTTTTTGAATTTCCAATAACTGACATGCTTGATTACTTGTTGTACCCAAACAAATGTGTTTTTCATTTGATCCAAAACCAAAACAAACATGGAATTGATTTGTCTTGAGGTTTCTGTTGTTTTTGAATTAACAAGTGAGGGTCAATTATAAATAGACAAAGGTTATGTGTATTTGAATGCAGCCTAATTCAGTGTTCAGTGCAAAAGGCATTAACCTCCGTTGCCTGAACTTGACAGGAAAAGGATAGGTACAGTCTAATACCCCCATGTTTACAGACTGCTTATTCATAATGAGCAATTTGAACTTTAATCAGAAATTAATATTTCAGTTGTTCCCATTGAATTTCTCTATTCAGTTATCATAAAGTATATATAGGTTTCCACTGAAATATTCAGGAAGTGCTTTCCGTAATTTGAAATATTTAGGATGTGGTTTTGATACATAAAATCCTGGCATTACTCAATATTTAATAAACTTAACATCAAAAAAGGTTTAAAAATTCTTTAAAATAGGAAATACAAGTGATATTGGAATTTCCTTGATAATCTTTTCTTGCACATTTCCTGGGATTCAAGCCAATATACCACCCACACTATGTGTATTTTAAGAGAGAATGCATGATAATTACTGTAAATGTAACCATAGGACCAACACTTGAGGTTATCTGCATTTCTTTTAATGGAAATTTTGTGATCTTTACCTCACCAAAACTGCTGAATATAGTAATTGACTCCATAATCACTCCCCAAGATTAGTTATATATAAATATATACCGCTGTAGCTGTTTTGAAGTAGCTCTGTAAGTATGTATGTGTATACACATTGCCAACTAAAACAACCGGAACAAATTAATACACAAGTTGCAGAGTAAGAATTTCCCAAGAAGATAATAAAACTCCTAATTTTTTTATTATGAAATGAGTAATGAGTGCAGCCTCTGTGATTAAAGGTCATGTGTTGCAAGGAAGGGTGTATGTTCCTTGAAGTTTCAGATGTTTCTTGATGTCATATAGCATTAAAAGCACATGTTCGTAATTTAAAATAATTTCATGCACAAATTAAATTTAAATGTGGGTGTTCTAATGCCCTAGCAGTTTCTAGTTGTAATACTGACTTTTTTTGCCTTTCTAAATTTCTTCTTTATTTCGAGTCCAATAACCTGATTTAAATTTGATTATAAGTATGGTGATGTCAATAGCACTTGGATATTAGAGAGTATACTTACAGTAATACAGTTGCCTGTTTTAAAAAAGAAATGTACACTATATCGAACTACATGCAGAAAATACCTTTAATGTGATAATTACTTCTGAACTGTTGTATACCCTATTGTATGCAATAGTCCTTGCTGTAAATAAGGGAACAGAAAACAAAAACCACTTTGCAACAAGGCACACATGATTATTTTATATTCAGAAAGCATGTCCAGTTTGTTTTGATTTATCTATGTATTTATTTTGTAGTTTTGCCAAAGTATGAGGTGATCATCAAGCCTCCATCCTTTTTGACGGTGGATTCAGAAGTCATTGAAGGAGAGATTTGTGCTAAGTAAGTTAAACCAGAAAGAAACTCAAACTTAAATTCTGTTATCATAAATGACTTGGACAGAAAAATCGTTTGTATAATATATACATACTGGCGTACAATGTGGTTGCTTCCCCAGTTCAAAATCCTGTCAGATTCTGTTAAAACGTTGTAAAGAAATTTTATCGTCTACAATGGATATGTAACCGGGATCTGCGATCCTGGCTGTGGAGACCGTGAAGTGAATAAAACCCGAACAACTATGAACGGATCAGTTTAACTCCCAGCTGTATTTCAAACTTTGTCTTTCTATCTCAACTGTGCGTTCAAGGAACACGGTATTTATAGACTCAGTGAGCTACGTAAACACGACATAAAAGGTATCCATGACATTTTTCATTGCTAGGTAATAATATTACGCAAGTATAGCTCGTAAAAATTACATCATGTCCATGCTGCCTACACAGAAAACGGCAAATGCAATGCAATACAATAAATACAATACAATCATAATTAAATAAGACTAGTCAAAGCTCCACTTTTACAGATAATATGCCCTGCATCAGCTGTAACATTAACTGTTTAAGTATCTGTACAAAGAATGGTGCTGAATTTGTATGTAGAAATAAAAAAGAAGTTTCCTTGTCCGTTTGAAGAAATAAATTGTTGGCTACCTTAATGAAGTTTCGTGACTTTGTTTTAGGTACACTTATGGTGAACCTGTCGAGGGTGACCTTGTTATTGACATCTGTATTCCTGAACCATCGTACCATTGGTATAAACAAGAAAAGCAACGACCATGTGCCTTGATTTTAGAAACAGTAAGTGAGACAGTTAATAGTTTGAAATGTACTGCAGTATAGCAGAAATGTTGAGTTCCTATTCTCAAATTTCATTCTATTACTGTACATAATAATTATGTATTGCCTAGCAAGAAACATTGTTCATTAGAAAATTCAATATGCTTGTGACATTTGCACCAAATAAATGTTTACTGTGTCAGAATGCACCTTTGAATTAGGATAGACCAAGAAGAATCCATGTTCAACAGGTGCAACCGCTTAAAAAAATATATTTTATATTTTAACACTAAAAAGAACACTCAAAAATGGCTCATTTTATAAAAAAAAGCCTGACTGACTTGGTTTTAAAGGGCAATCACACATTAAACAACTTGTCTTTTTGATATGGACAGGGCAAAATTCATAGCCATAGGTGGCTGATTCAAGTACTTGCATGCCTAGAAAATATCCAGCATAAAAATATGCATACTTTTAGTTTGAACCCAGTCCACAAGGAGCATCTGCAGTATAGTATACTGATTGTATAACAGAACCAGCCATTGCAGTTATCTTTTTCAAACTAAAATTTGTTTAATATTACAGATCAAAGGATGCAAGAAATTTAGTGTGCCTGCAAGCGACTTAAAACTTTCGAATTCAAACCACCGTCTTCAATATAATGCTAAGTTGAAAGTCTCAGCAACGGTTACAGAAAAAGACACTGGTCTACGACAAAACAGTACTGACGAATCTTGTATAATTGTACATGAGAAGCTGGAGATAAACTTGCACGATAATTCACCAAGTGGTTTCAAACCCGGCCTAAATTACCATGGAAAGGTATATATCTATTATACAAGTAAATGTGAATTTCAAAAAAATCTAGGATTTGGTGACTAATAACAAAGACGTCTTACGAAAATTTCTTTAATTTGTATGAAACAAAACCAAAATAGTATGAAATAGTCCCCGTAGCTGCATAGGGAGAGAAGATATTAATTAACATAGCTGAACGTCATTTGGCTGTATTGAAACGCTGGTAACAAGTTGCCATATTATAATGATAAGAATAATCTGGCTTGGACACTGTTCAATAAAAGAGTATAGTCTGAACACTGTCAGGGCATTCACCCTGACTGGACAGGAAAAAAACAATCTTCTGACTGTTAAATAATGCAATAACACTGAACTGCAATTTTGTGTATTTACTGTTACATTTGAACTGGCATGATCTTTGTGCTGGATTCTTATAGAACCATTTTATATTTGTACTGTCTTTTTTGCGTTTAGGCTCTCATTCAGACACCAGATGGTGCTCCTGCACCAAACGAAAAGATTGAATTCAGTATGCAGAACTACAAGTCTGGGGAAGTATTTGAGAAATTGTATGAATCGGATGAAAATGGTGAAATTCACTACACAATACCTTCATTCAAGGAAATTCAAGATAGTAGCTACAGCATTATGGTAAGTTCACTTTCTCTGAATTTAAATGTTCTGATTTTGCAGTTTTTGCAACACTGCAGTAGTGAGCTATCCAACTATCTTATTTAAATGCTTCTCAATGTATAAAGGCAGATGTTAATACTTTTCAGTGCCTAATTGCAATAACTTAAGAATTCCAATAAAAAATTAAATCATAAACTGAATTTATACTTATATAATAAGTAATATCTTGTCCAACAATTTAGGTGAGACCCAACTAATGCAATGCTTCAATAAAGTTAGATATCAAAGACTGACTTAAGCTTGTCAGAAATTAGATAGCTTCTTGAAACAGCACAGAATCTTAAGGGATTAGGTAGTTGTAAGAAATAGCTACCCGAGATACACACAGCTCCAAATTATCACTTGTTGCAAGCATTATCCACCAATAATGCAGTATAATTTGATATGGTTATAATATCGAATAGTCAAAGCACTACAAAATCACTCTTAAAGTTTTGTGAAATTAGCATTTTATGGAAAAAAGTACCTTGAAAGTGTGATGAGCCAAACAAATTTTATTTAATTATTTAATTTAATTTGATTTTTATTTAATAAGTTTATAGTCATGGCTGCATGAGGATGTTTAGTTCAACAATCCTAGTATTCCACATACCATAAGTTAGAGGCGATAGGTAGTGAGATAATTTGTCACTTTAAACAGTCGTTTAAGGAATAGTACTTCAAACATGCACTGCTGAAAAGGGTCATCATTTTGGCAGAATTTTACATAAATTATGCTTGAATTTTAATGTAAGACATAATTTTTAAAAAATAAATAGATTCCCACCTACATTTAATTGTCCTTAACCAAACTATATCACATCCTTAATTTCTACTAAACGTCTGTTTCGTGAATTTGTATTAATAAAAATGGGTTAGACATACAGATGAAAATGCATGCACTACCTATATGCCACCTTGACTTTAAGCATGTGAGGATTATTAAAATTTTATAGTTTGAGTATATAGATTGTGTCAGTGTTTTGCAGTCATGTTTAATATTGTTTTTTAGGCCAAAGCCATTGAATATCAATACAATAATACTGGTGTATACCATGCGCAAAGAATGTATACACCAATGAAAAGTCATTATATTAAACAGTGGTACTCACCCTCTGGTAGTTTTCTGCAAATTGAACCAGTGTTAGAAACTTTGAAATGTGAAGAGGAAGTAGAAGTCGATGTTATATATACCACTGAAGCAAACACAAATTTCAAGTTTTATTTTGAGGTAAGAATACAGTAATATGTAATACCATGTAAACATTATATGCTGTTTTTTGCTCTAATTATATCTACCTTGGGATTGCAATCTTGTCTGAAATACATTCATATTTATCAAAATTGCAAATTAATGCTATGACACAAAACCCAAAAATTCAAACTGAAAATACATGCAAAAATCATGGTTTGTATGCTCATAAGTTTTTGAATTGTTGCCAAGCTTTACATGTTTTCCAATTTCTCTTGTCTCTAGCAATTCCTATCTTTATTTCTGAAGTATATATGCACCATTTTAAAAACTTATGTTTGACACTAGTAATTAAATTTTCGACTACTGGTTAAATACCGTATTATTTATTTATAAGTGTTACTTACATTACTTCCATATAGGTGATGTCACGTGGCAACATTGTGCATAGTGGACATAAGTATCATCATTTTAAAATCCATGATTATGTAGAACCTACTGAAGCAACATCAGTGGTTGAAGATATAATTGTTCCAGTTCTGGTGCAACCATTGGAGGATGAAGAAGGATTAGAACCAGTTAATGAGGAAACTATTGAACCGGAAAACTACAATCCATTGGGTAACGATGAACGTAAAAAGAGATCTATTTGTAAGTTTGTACATGAAAAAGTAGAATCTAGTATTTGTGTGGTTTATTCTCAGCACAACCTAGAAATATCTGTATTACTTATTTACTTTCTATCCACTCTTGCCTGTAATCCCAATACATGCAGTTATATTTTTCTCCCATGCTCATGCTCTCCTTTTTATGCCCATCACTATGTAACAGTGAATGGGCATATAGACCGCTTTCCGTGACGTCACGCATTCTTGCGAGATTGAAACTTCGGGGCAAAACAAAGTGTAACCTCCATTAGTGTCAGTGTGATCGTCGATTTCAACAGCGTTTATTGATAAAATTCTAGTTTAATACGTCCTTTTTGTACCATTTGCCATCACAAATAACAAATGACTGATTTGTTTTGAAAAATGCTTACTTCCATGAGTCATTATCAGACCTCCATAGAACAGATAATTGTCATTCTCTTTGCATTAGGAAATATGCGTACTAAAATTCAGTTTCATAAGAGAATGACAAAAAATGGCCAATCAGTAGTTCAAATGTGACCCATGCTTCGTAAAATATTTTTCTTAAATTGTAAAAATATCATAGTAAAATTTGTCACATAAAAATGCATTTATATTAATATGTGAAAAGCTGCTTTCCATCAACAACTTACCCCCAAGGCCCAATGGTTGGTACAATTCACTGCTACACAACTCTTGACCATTCTCTGATCGATCTGACAAAAACACCGTTTATAATACAAATAAAACACCGATAAACAACAGGAAAACTATAACCAGCAATCAGGAACAATGGCAACTTTCACTTGTTTTGCCCCGCGGTTTCAATCTCGCGATAATGTGTGACGTCATCGGAAAGTGGTCTATAGTCGTAGGATATGCGGCCACGGCGCTTTGTCTCGCTATACCGGCTCAGCTTTTGTCAGATCGTCTTTGTATTTAGTACAGAGTAAGTGCAGGTCAAAGCACAGGTCCTTTATAATTTTGACCTCGATCATGCCAGAATGTTTACTGTAACTGGTATGGATTCTACTTGACTGACTTCTGATTACCAGCCAATTACAGCTCTAT